>CM068745.1:64751767-64957046 GCA_035084275.1 Hydrolagus colliei
TTGTCAGCCTGGTGCCGTGGTAGCACTCTCACCGCTGGGTCAGATTGTGGGTTGAAGCCCCACATCAGGAGTTGGAATCACTTAGTCTAAAATTACACACCAATGCTGTACTTCGTAAACCGAGGTCCTGACTGCCACATTTCACTCCCAAAATACAGTCAATCCATTTTACAGTATATCCTTTGAAGCGCTTTGAGATGGCATGGCAACGTGATGAGGTGCAATGCCAAATGCAAGGATTCTTCTTATTATTGTGAAATCAGAGGGTGGTTTGTCACACACAGAACAGATCCTGAGGTTAGATTCTTCTATGGGCCCATGTCAGGCAGTTTCTTTCGGGACACCTACAATCACTTAACATTAACACTAACTTTTATGTAATTGCGGCAATGTTGGCTTAACAGATTGAATATCACATACACAACATATGTAATAATTAAAGCCAAAGGCATTCTACGCAATTTCATAATGTTGATCTTACAATGGAATAAAAACTTGGAAGTAATCTGGAGCAATAGCAGCAACTTACTTTTAAGGAGCTAGGCAAGAAGTACTAAAATTGTTTGGAACACCTTAAGTTCCAGTTTCCATATAAGAATACCACTCCTCTACACATTATTATCTGCAGCCAAGATAAAATTAATAATAATCCTTGAATTTATTATAACACCTTTCACATCGGGAAGATATGAAAGGTGTTAAAATACCTATAATACCTTAGGCAATGAATTTGGCACTGTAATGCAATGACTTATCTGAGTCAGCCTGGAGTGGTAACAGCAGATACTGACACCACAGGTAACAGTCAATGGCAAAATAAGACCACAGAGGCAACATCTGTCATCAGTGCCCAACCCACAGCCTAAGCCAAAGTTGTTTTTTTGTCCTTGAAATCTAAGCAAAAGTTGTTTATTTACTCCTTAAAATCTTTCCCTGAATAATGATCTGTGGGAGAGGAAGAACAAGACATCAAGTTACGCCATGAAAAATCTCCCTATCCTGAAAGGAGTTATCTCAATTACAAGCACACACCCTGCCTTCACCAAATTAATTGTTCCCTATGGTTAAAAAGTTGTTATTTTAGACCAATGACATTTCAGCTATCCTGCAGTTTTCAAAAATGTATTCTTGCTCTTGCTTTATACTGTGCCATTGACATCCATGATGGAATTTCTGATGTCTGTACCAAACTAATGGAGTTTAGCCATAGCACTATAGATTGCCACCAGGCCTGGGAGGAGAGGAAGTCGCACTGAAGTAATCAGTCACAGCCGGGTGTAAAGTCTGCAGCCAGTTGCTCCAGAGTTTTCATTAGCTGCTCCTCGTCCTCAGGCGATGCTCTGGTTTGAGCCAGAGTGAGATGAGTTGACACAGGCTTCCGATCTAGTCAAAAAAAAGTTGAAAATAAGACTTTGGCATCCATAAGTGGATGCCCAGTAAAGTTACTAACCTAAAATAAATGTATATGCAGTAAGTTTCAGCTGTGAATAGGAAGGAAGGCCAAAAGCATTTTGCAGGATACACTGTAAAGTGCAGAAACTATGTGTTCTGTGGGCAAACAAAGCACCTGGAGTCCTCTAGTGGTTAGAGCACTCGCCTTACAAGCGAGAGTCCTGGGTTCAATTCCAGGCAGGACGAAACCTTGGGCAAGTTTCCTTACTCCACACACCTAATAATAATCCTTTAAAAAAAATCTATCATTTCAATCCACGACTGTTTGTGGGACACTGCTGTGCGCAATTGGCTGCCGTGTTTCGCCTACATATATACAGTCCATTAACTTTACAGTATATTCTGTGAATGGCATGTAGATGTCTAGAAGACGTGAAAAGCACTGTATCAAATACAAGTATTATTATTATCCAGTTTACGGACAAACAGAAATTAAATGAATGACTAATTTAATGTGATGCTGTGTAAACAGATAATTCAGCATCTGTATTTCAAGGAGGCAGAAAGGTGGTCTTAGTGGAACATGCTTCAAAGATTTTAAAAATTTTGAAAAATTGGAGGTTAAGGAGGCAAGAAATGATTTAGATATTGAGGTGTACTTTATGGAGAACCAGATTAGAAGCTCAAGGCAAATGTAATACAATTCCAGGGCAGACTCCCATACAAATAAATCCTTGCGCAACTGAAGCATTCAAAAAGAGAAAATAAAACCTACTGGATTTGCTTCTTGTTCAGCAGGGAGGAAAATATTGGGGTTTGATGTGGGGGAAATAAGAAATGTGGGTTGTAAGGCTCTGGATGAACACTAGGATTCCTTCTTACCCTGAAAGAAGAGTCCACTGGGATATTGTGATTGCACATTGGAGATTGCGAGCCACACCACTGTGTCTGCCCCCTGATCCTCTGACCGCAGCCAGTTCTTCATTTTTTGATAGAAGTCAGGCATAGAAGTCCTCACCGCTAAAGAAAAAATAATACTTTACCAACACTAGAAAAATAGTCAAATCGTGATCCACTGTACAATAGGTCACTAAAGCCACTGAAGGTTAATTTATCTATTGAGAAGACCGGCATTTGGTATTACCTGGTGTATCAGCCCAACCAGGATGCATTGAGGAGAAGTAGATTTCCTTATGTAGTTTAGCCCATTGTTCCGTCATAATAACTTGTTGCCGCTAGATCGGAAAGACATTTTATGTACAATTACATATAACTCATATACGCTGCCTTTAGGAAATATAGGGGGGGGGAGAAAATATTGTGCTCTACATTCTAACCTTGCATTTCTTTGTGTTTGTAGCGCATATATCTCTAAAGTGAAAGCATGGACAGGGATGAAACTATTAGGATGCTGTGAAAGGGACTACATAAATGTAAATTTGTAATTGTGCTGTAACCCCTACGGATTACTTCTTAATGAAAATTAAATATTGTTTCAAAAAATACTGGAGATACATCTTCCTCAAACTCTTAAACAAAACTGCTGCCAATAAAATATCAACAAAAAATATGCAGAGAAATGTAGCTAGTTCTCTTCATAATCTGATCATGTTAGACACAATACACTACTTGTTTGCTCCCTTAAGCAGGCTGATGAACACTACTAACCTTGTTCTGTGCATAGGCCATGGTCCCATCAAACTGGCCAGTATTAAACTGCAAATCGCTGATATTTAATTTCTGAACCAACATTCCTCCTGAGGATACAGTGATCTGACACAAAATGGGGAAGGCAAAGGTAGTTGATTAGCAGCAGTTGGTAAAGCATGATTAGAATCAAGGGCATTCACAAGGATTTTTTTTTAAAAAGCAAAATTTAATTGTGCAAGTTTCACAAACTGAAGTGATCTCACCACTCTGGCATCTTTCTGTTTTTTCAAAAGAGGCACCAACGCAGTAGTGAGAATGTATGTACCTGAGCAAAGAGGGAAATATCCATGAGGTAATCATTCACATAGACCGCACAGGTCAATCTAATGATAATCCCTGCACTCGATATAGTGCCTTATCAGCTCATCGATACGTCTCAAACTGTTCACAGGGCATACTGTAAAGTGATGTGACTGGACGAACATGGCAGCTAATGTGCAAAGTAATGTCTCACAAACAGCCATAGAGTGAGCGACCAATTTTATTTGGGGAATTGTTGGCCAGGACACCGGGAGAGAAACTCCCTTATCTTTTGAAAAAGTGCCATGGAATTATTAACATCCACCTGTACAGGCAGAAGGGATCTCGGTTTAACATGTCTTCTGAAGGATGGCACATCCCCATCTCTGCATTGAAATGTTAACTCGATTTCTCCATTCAATAGCTGAGTCATATAGACTCAGGAGATCCCCAAAGTACTGTAGCTGATTTCAAGTCAGAGCAGTGTTTGGGAGTCACAACCTGCCTCAGTGCAAACACGTTTAGGAGGGTGGGGGAGGGGGCGAAATAACTGAAGGTATGGTCAAAGAGGATGTCTTGATGGGGACCTTGAAGGAAGTCAGGGAAGTGGTGAGTTGAAGGGACTCTGGGATGGAATTCCAGAGAGTGGAGATAGATAGGCTGCCAATGGGGATGCCAATGGATATGAAGCATACAGACGTGTCTACTAAGTGGAAGGATCAATCGAGTTGTATAAACAGGCAGACAATCACTTTTCGTTGAATACCTGAAACACACTGCAAACACTAATAAAGTCCTCGGGAAGCAGCGACCAAACACTTGTCTGAACTCTTCTTTCCCTTTAATTCAAACTTTTTTTATTTGCAACTCAAGAGAATTGGGCCAAGGTCACCACATCATGAATAAACTGATGTAATCAAATACAGTAAAAGCTTGGTTATCTGGCACCCAACCAACTGGAACGATCAACCAACCGGTATCTCCCAATACAATTCACCATTCCAGCAACCGGATCTCATACCGTAGCCATCTGGGACACTCGCGGTATGCTCACTTTGCACATGCGTGTGCATGCGCACTTATTAAAGTTAACAAACCCTGGAATGCTTTTTTACTGATCATTTTACCGAGTGTGCTGGAATGCTTTATTGCTAAGTATCCCTATAATATTCTGTTATTATTTAGTCTATTATGAATATGATCTGTTTTAAAATAAGTAAATTTTTTGTGCAGGATTTTTGGCAACTTGCTGCTCGAATATCCGGCATATTTAATTAATCAGCAACGGTCAGGTCCCGAGGGTGCCGGATAAAGAAGCTTTTACTGTACATGGAAACTTGAACATACCCAAAGTATTTGTGGCAAAGTTGCTCTCTAATCCATCTGCAGTCAGCTCCCTCTGATTGATCATGCAACCTGCATTGTTAATCTATAAAAGAGAAGATGTTTTTTTAAAAAAACTTAACTTTTAATGCTTTCCCAAGTTTCCACTGGACAGTTCATGCAAGACTTTAAGCAAAACGAAGTTAAGCGAATACATTTTTCCCATAAAATTGAATGTAAAAACTGGAGTTAGGTTTTTTTGTACATTTTTCGTCAAAGTTTTCTAAAAAAATTAGACTTGCTCCCTGACTGCCTGCCCGGCTCACTCACACGCTCGCTACTGGTCTCACTCACTGCCGGCCTGGCTCACTACCAGGTCCTAGTGCCATCGTGCCCCTTTTCCAACCGCTTGCAAACGACATAATAGCGAATGTCACAACGCTAAATGAATACCGTATATCTCCGCGTATAAGGCGCACTTTTTTTTCACGTTGGAAGATCTCGAAAGTTGAGGGTGCGTCCTATACGCAGGTACAAGAAATTTTGAGCCTCAGAAATACAGTAAACAGGAGGGGCGGCCGGCGCGCTGTCAGCCGGGGTTTGGTCAGTGTCCGGCGGGGGTTGGGAGGAGCGGGTGACGGGGCTTCGGCCTCGGCCGCCCAGGCAGCGGCAGCAGCAGCGGACTTCAGTGCTGTGCCTGCTGCCTGCCTTCTGCCAAACCCAGTCTGCCTGCCTCACTCCCTGCCGCTCTCTCTCCCTGCCTGCCTGCCTCTCCCTCCCTCCCTGCCTGCGTGCCTGCCTGCTTCCCTCCCTCCCTCCCTGCCTGTGTGCCTGCCTGCCTCTCTCCCTCTCTCTCTCCCTGGCTGCCGACCTGCCTCTCTCCCTCTCTCTCTCCCTGGCTGCCAGCCTGCCTGCCTGCCTCTCTCCCTCTCTCTCTCCCCCTGGCTGCCTGGCTGCCTGCCTCTCTCCCTCCCTGCCTGCCTGCCTCTCTCTCTCTCCCTACCTACCTGTCTCTCCTGTCTCTCCTCCCTTCTGCCGGCAATATCATTGAAAATGCTTCCGGTTGTTTTTTCACCAAGAAAAGGTCAAAAGTGGGGGGTGCGCCTTATACGCGAGTGCGCCTTATACGAGGAGATATACGGTACATGTTCCCAATGTATCAGCAACATGATAATGAAAACACGTTAACTGAGGCAATGCTAAGCGGGGGTCTACCTGTACAATACTGCTTAATGAAATGTCACACTTACCAAAACATCAAGTTTATTGTTTTCTTTCTGAAATTCGTCAGCAAATTTCAAGATCATCTTAGGGCTGGACATATCAAGAATATGTACAAAGATTTCCTGGATTCAAATGTACACAAAATACATCCTCAGCATCTAAATTGAACCTATTCACGATTTACATGTTGCTTTGCCCGAAATTTGCATTCTTCATTGTATTGTAGACAATATTGAGAAACACGTCACGTGCATGCTTAATAAGAGTAAATCCTTTGCTAGACTCTTCATTGCCATGGCCACTGTAACATATTGTATTCTTCTCTTTAGACTCAGTATTACAGAATCATAATTGGTGATGATTTATCTATGTACAGTAAAATCTCGATAATCCGACATTCCGAATGTCGGCAACTCCCTAAAACCGGCCAGATTTCAAAATACAAACGGCGTCAGATTTTTTTCCCTGATGTCGGCAAATCTCCCAGAGGTTGGGAACAGCTGCTTATTGTTCCCGGCGTCGCCGCTCTATCACCTGGAGATGTGGGTGGAGGACACCATGAATACAGGACTCATGGTGTGTAGGGCGGAGCTTCCCCAGCTATTTCTAGGTAGGTTTCCAAACACCGGCAAACCTTAAAATCCGGGAGGTGAATGGGTTCAACCGTGCCAGATCATTGAAGTTTACTGTATACTTTCTCGGTCTCATATTGGTTTACCTTTAAGTATTTCAGAATCCCATTTTATTTTCACAGCAAACACACATCTTACCAGACTCCGGGTATCCAGAATATGTATTTGGCTGTACTGGACCCAGAACAAGCCAGTGTCAGCATCGTAAAATCCTAGTTGGAAATTCCGGTTCACCAGGACCGTATCTCCCCCCCACTCCCCACATCCCCCATTTGTTTAGCTAGACAGGGTTTTAATGCACAGTATTTAAATGTCATAATTTTTTTTGCACTACAACAACTGTCGTGCCAAAAGCCTCTGTTCCAAACAGCCATTTAATGACCCTGCTATCAGAAGCATCACACAGTGGAGTTTAGTGGTGTGAGGTTCCACAGAGACCAAGGAATCAAACATGAGACGTATCCTGATTAACTAAACTGTAAGAAGCAATTATTAAAAGATCAAGAAGAAATTTGCAGACATGAAATTAACTGCAAATATTATTATCCTCGCAAAATGTTTGGATTCATCTACAATACTGTAACACCACTTATAGAATTTTTTAAAAGCTATTTGTAGAGGTCTCTTTACCTCTTTGTTACTCTCCTTCATTATCTCCTCCTTGGCTGCTTCAGCTCGCTCTTTGTTTCTGCAAACAAGATGAACTGTTCCCCCTGGAAAAAGGCACAATTTGTATTAGAATTTCTGGCAGATTTAGACAATGGGTTTAGGTTCAGTCAAAGTCATAGTTAAATATCAAGTCAACAGATTAGACTGAAGAGCATTCTTAGTAATAATCCTCTTTATAAAATCAACCTGACGTTTGCTGTAGGAATATTCTACCAGCAATAGAATATTCTACCAGACATTCTAACAGTCAAATTTAAATATCATATTTCCTTAAGAATTAAACTTTTTTAAATTGCAGGGATCAAACAAGAACTGATCATTCTCTTACAATGGCAAGTTTGTAGACTCCTGGTTGCAAATACTGTACATTGTAAATCTAAGGTAATATTAAGAGGACAACTGGTTAGAGAGTGAGAGGTAGGAGAATCTTTAGGCAGGCTTATGATTTCAAGTCCTGAATTTTACAGCCTTTAACTACATCTGACAGGAGTTCTTCAAAACCAAACTTGATAGAAAACAGATTTACAAAACACAGAATTAATTTAGTCACTAAGCATTTGTTGTGAAATATTACATTACTCAAATGTTACCACACTGGTAGTGCAATAGTACAATCTGTCATGGCGATACAATATAATGCTTATCGAGAGAGAAGTGTGAAAAAATAAAGTATAAGGAAGGTGCTACAATTAAGAGTTGAGCACACCTAGAGAACGACAGAAGTACAGAAGTACAGACAAACAGCAGAAATATAGAATAAGGAGACCAGGATCTGCTTATGTGTAAATCTACATGTTCTGCACTGTAGAGTGTTGGCCTAAACTCTCAACTGGAATCAGGTAACTTTCAGTGAAAGATCCTTTCTGCAGGGTTGCTGTAGGTGAGTGCTTTTGCAATGGTACAATCACCTCTTTTTGCAATTTCTACTGCCGTGGCTTTGCCGATTCCACTGTTACCTCCAGTGATCATGAAGGACCTGCCTGTAATGTTGACATCAAGATCCTTTGGAGTAAATTGCTTTGCTGCAGCTTCATATCCACCTCTAAACAAAATACATATCAAATCAACAGCAGCAAAGTAATAAGAGACAACAATGGTACATATAATATAAAATTACATTTGTAAAGTCCCTTTCACGTTGAGAGGGAAGGAAGGAACTATTCCCAAGGAAACAGTCAGGGATTAGTACCTATGCTGGGATCAGAGAGGGTGGAGGGCAGAGAGGGTAGGAGGGCGGCTGAAGGCACAGTCAAACAGGAGGGTCTTGAATCGGGCCTTGAAGGAGGCAAGGTCAAATGGAGGAAACAAGGCGAATGGATTGTGGATGGAGTTCCAGACAGTGGGGGCAGAGAGGCTGAAGGCCCAACCGCCAATATGTGGTGGGTTGGATTGGGCTTGCGAGAGACATGGTGCAGGCCAGAGCCTGCTGAGCAGAGGGAGCGGACAGGTTGATAAGGGGTTAGCAGGTTGGAGAGATAGGAGGGGGCAAGGCCAATTGGGACCTTGAAGGTGAGGACTAGAATTTTGAACTTGATCCCCTGAGCGATGGGAAGACAGTCACAGTACATAAAGTTACATAAAGTAAAACAGGCCCTTAGTCCCAACTAGTCCATTCCAGAATTCATACTCTCACATTAGCCCGTACCCTCCCATTCTCTTTACCCATCGCCTGTGGAGTCCTGTAACTCAATGGAGTCTTGCAGATCAGTGGTTAGAGCATTCACCCCGCAAGCAAGAAACCTGGGTTCAATTCTCGGCAGGGCAAAGTCTTGAGAAAGTTTCCTTACTCCACACTCCTGATAATAAGACTTACATATGAGGGCGAAATGCTGCAGCCAATTGAGCACTGCTGTGTCCCACAAACAATTGTGGATTGAAATGACCAATTTTTTTTAATATAGGGATTATTATTAGGCATGTGGAGAAAGAAAACTTGCCCAAGGTTACACCCTGCCAGGAATTGAACCACGGTTTCTCGTATATTCTGTGAAGTGCTTTCAGACGTCGAGAAGACGTGAAAAGCGCTATATAAAATGCAAGGATTATTATTGATTATTATTATTGTTCCCTTCTCCCCCATGTATGCTTTGCCTGAATTAACCCTGATCCTTCAACAAGCCATAGTACTCCCAACGTGAAAGGTGCTCTATAAATGCAATTTTATTGTTGTACTGTAAAGTCAGTTTTGATTTTTGCCATTAACAAAGGATTTTCTCAGAACACTAAGTCTGGTAACTCAAGGTTTCCTTACAACTAAGCATTGGACAGCAAAATGTTGATTGGAAACAAAACCCACTGTTTAAATTTTTTTTTAAAAAGACTCCATTAACTGAAGCCCCCACACAAATGTTCGCAGTAGAATTGCACTTGACCTCAGGAATTCAATCAGTTAAATAACCCTTGCTTTTAAATCACTTAACATAGTCATTAACCAGAAAACTCACACTTTCACCTTCCCAATCCAGTACTGTAATTGCATTTTACACTAAAATCCCAAAGGGGACTTTTGAGACATTTTAATGAAGTTATATGACTATATTAAATGCATGACTATGTTAAATGACTATATTAAATATTATATGACTATATTAAATGTTCTGACAAAGCGTTGTAGACCTGAAACGTTGACTCCTTTTCCTTTCTCCATGGATGCTGCCTGACCTGCTGAGTTTCCCCAGCAATTTCTGTTTTTGTTTCAGACTCTCAGCATCTGTAGTATTTTGTGTTTTGTTAAATGCATATGGTTGATTATTGTCACTGAATAATAAAACTTCTTTGCTAACTCTCTTTCTGGCTTCTAAACCTTTCTAAAAAAACAATCTCCTCAGTCATGTCTTTGATCAACATCTCTTATTCCCCTTGTCAACGATCACAGATACATTTGTCAAACACAATGAAAGCTTGAACTTGAAGAAGAATTCAAGTACAGTACAGTACTGTAGTTTGTTAATCCTTCGACAAGGAGAAGGTCAGTGGCTTCCAAACTCAGCTCCATACGCACTCGGGAGCTCGGGACTCTAAAGTCTCCCCACCCCCCCAGGTCCCGATGGGAGGCGCACCCCCCAGTTTGGATACCACTGGAGCAGGTACTCCAATAAATCATAATAAACTATATCTCCCAACATCCTTGCAAGGGGGGTCAAAGTTGAAACTATCCTTTCATAACCTCAATTGTATAAGTTAAAATATTGAGTTATGGTCCCATCATTTCTACAAACTGAAAGACATTCTGCACAAGAGTAGATAGTTAATAAAACGTCTACCTCAAACACAGTTTAAGCAACAATATTGTAAAATACCTGCAGCACAGTCAATAATGTTGCCCTGTATTGCATAACCGATCAGTTTCAACTAGGGTCCATCGATACCAAAATTTTCCGATATCGATATATCGGTTTGCCCATATCGATATAGCAGGTTTTTTTGTCCTGCGCATGCGCTCGCATTTGGAGGTGCGCGCGCATTCAGAGGTGCGCACGTATTCGGGGGTGCGCAAGTTGAAAAAGTCTGCATCATACCGATATATCGCTATATCGCCAGACACGATATACCGATATTTGCGATATAACAATATTTTTTTCATATCGAATTTTTCGATATATCGATATATTTTAAATTCCGATATCGGCATATCGATATGAAAATTATATCGGATATATCACCGGACCCTAGTTTCACATCTCCCAACACCCCTCCAAGTGGAGGTCACAGTAACACAGGGAGCAGCGAGGCTGACGGCTGGTCAGCCTCTGACCCACCCACACAACTGTGTCCGTATTCAACCCACTTGGCCATGAACTGTCCAGATCAGTATTGAACTGTACTGTACTGGATTGCAACATTCGCACCCGCCGCTGAGACACGGATTTCCCTGATTCCCTCCGAGGGGGGGTGGGGGGGAGGAGGAACTGCAACAGTTCAAGAGCTGAGAGTGTGTATGAGTGTGCGGGGAGGGGGGGGGGGCTGTGTGTGTGTGTGGGGGGGGGGATTTGATTGTGTGGGGAGGGCTGTGTGTGAGGAGGGGGCTGTGTGTGGGGGGGGGTCTGTGTGAGTGTGTGTGTGTGGGGGGGGGGGGTATGTGTGTGGGGAGGGCTGTGTGTGTGGAGGGGGCTGTGTGTGTGGGGGGGGTCGGTGTGTGTGTGTGTGTGGGGGGGGCTATGTGTGTGTGTGGGGGTGCTATGTGTGTGTGTGGGGGGGCTATGTGTGTGTGGAGGGGGCTTTGTGTGGGGGGGGGTCTGTGTGTGTGTGGGGGGGGCTGTGTGTGTGTGTGTGGGGGGGCTGGGTGTGTGGAGGTGGCTGTGTATGTGGGGGGGGCTATGTGTGTGTGTGTGGGGGGGGGGGCTATGTGTGTGTGTGTGGGGGGGGGGCTATGTGTGTGTGTGTGTGTGGGCGGGGCTATGTGTGTGTGGGGGGGGGCTATGTGTGTGTGTGTGTGTGGGCGGGGCTATGTGTGTGTGTGTGTGTGGGGGGGGGCTATGTGTGTGTGTGTGGGGGGGGGCTATGTGTGAGTGTGTGTGTGGGGGGGCTATGTGTGTGTGTGGGGGGCTATGTGTGTGTGTGTGTGTGGGGGGGGGCTATGTGTGTGTGTGTGGGGGGGGCTATGTGTGAGTGTGTGTGTGTGGGGGGGGCTATGTGTGAGTGTGTGTGTGTGGGGGGGGCTATGTGTGTGTGTGTGTGTGTGGGGGCTATGTGTGTGTGTGGGGGGGGGGCTATGTGTGTGTGTGGGGGGGGGCTATGTGTGAGTGTGTGTGTGTGTGGGGGGGCTATGTGTGTGTGTGTGTGGGGGGGCTATGTGTGTGTGTGGGGGGCTATGTGTGTGTGTGTGGGGGGGGGCTATGTGTGTGTGTGGGGGGCTATGTGTGTGTGTGTGGGGGGGGGCTATGTGTGTGTGTGGGGGGCTATGTGTGTGTGTGTGGGGGGGGGCTATGTGTGTGTGTGGGGGGCTATGTGTGAGTGTGTGTGGGGGGGGGGCTATGTGTGTGTGTGGGGGGCTATGTGTGTGTGTGTGTGGGGGGGGCTATGTGTGTGTGTGGGGGGCTATGTGTGTGTGTGGGGGGGGGGGCTATGTGTGTGTGTGGGGGGGGGCTATGTGTGAGTGTGTGTGGGGGGGGCTATGTGTGAGTGTGTGGGGGGGGGCTATGTGTGAGTGTGTGTGGGGGGGCTATGTGTGTGTGGGGGGGGGCTATGTGTGTGTGTGTGTGGGGGGCTATGTGTGTGGGGGGGGGGCTATGAGTGTGTGGGGGGGGCTATGAGTGTGTGTGTGGGGGGGCTATGTGTGTGTGGGGGGGGCTATGTGTGTGTGGGGGGGGCTATGTGTGAGTGTGTGTGGGGGGGGCTATGTGTGTGTGTGTGGGGGGGGGCTTGTGTGAGTGTGTGGGGGGGGCTATGTATGAGTGTGTGTGGGAGGGCTATGTGTGTGTGGGGGGGCTATGTGTGTGTGTGGGGGGGGGGGCTATGTGTGTGTGTGGGGGGGGGGCTATGTGTGAGTGTGTGTGTGGGGGGGTCTATGTGTGAGTGTGGGGGGGGGGGCTATGTGTGAGTGTGTGGGGGGGGGCTATGTGTGAGTGTGTGGGGGGGGGGCTATGTGTGAGTGTGTGTGTGTGGGGGGGGGCTATGTGTGATTGTGTGGGGGGGGGCTATGTGTGAGTGTGTGGGGGGGGCTATGTGTGAGTGTGTGTGTGGGGGGGGGCTATGTGTGAGTGTGTGTGGGGGGGCTATGTGTGAGTGTGTGTGTGGGGGGGCTATGTGTGAGTGTGTGGGGGGGGTATGTGTGAGTGTGTGGGGGGGGGCTATGTGTGAGTGTGTGTGTGTGGGGGGGGCTATGTGTGAGTGTGTGTGTGTGGGGGGGGCTATGTGTGAGTGTGTGTGTGTGGGGGGCTATGTGTGAGTGTGTGTGGGGGGGGCTATGTGTGTGTGTGTGGGGGGGGCTATGTGTGAGTGTATGTGGGGGGGGCTATGTGTGAGTGTGTGTGGGGGGGCTATGTGTGTGTGTGTGGGGGGGGCTATGTGTGTGTGTGTGGGGGGGGCTATGTGTGTGTGTGTGGGGGGGGCTATGTGTGAGTGTGTGTGGGGGGGGGCTATGTGTGTGTGTGTGGGGGGGGCTATGTGTGAGTGTGTGTGGGGGGCTATGTGTGAGTGTATGTGGGGGGGGCTATGTGTGAGTGTGTGTGTGGGGGGGGGGCTATGTGTGAGTGTGTGTGTGTGGGGGGGGCTATGTGTGAGTGTGTGTGTGTGGGTGGGCTATGTGTGAGTGTGTGTGGGGGGGGGCTATGTGTGAGTGTGTGTGTGGGGGGGGGCTATGTGTGAGTGTGTGTGTGTGGGCTATGTGTGAGTGTGTGTGGGGGGGGGCTATGTGTGAGTGTGTGTGTGGGGGGGGCTATTTGTGAGTGTGTGTGGGGGGGGCTATGTGTGAGTGTGTGTGTGTGTGGGGGGGCTATGTGTGAGTGTGTGTGTGGGGGGGGGCTATGTGTGAGTGTGTGTGTGTGGGGGGGGGGCTATGTGTGAGTGTGTGTGTGTGTGGGGGGGCTATGTGTGAGTGTGTGTGTGTGTGGGGGGGCTATGTGTGAGTGTGTGTGTGTGTGGGGGGGCTATGTGTGAGTGTGTGTGTGTGGGGGGGGGGCTATGTGTGAGTGTGTGTGTGTGGGGGGGGCTATGTGTGAGTGTGTGTGTGTGGGGGGGGCTATGTGAGTGTGTGGGGGGGGGCTAGTGTGTGTGTGTGTGGGGGGGGATGTGTGTGGTGGGTGTGTGGGGGGCTGTGTGTGAGTGTGGGTGAGTGGTGTGGGGGGGCTAGTGGTGAGTGTGTGTGGGGGGTTGGTGTGGGTGGGGGGGGAGGGGTATGTGTGAGTGTGTGTGTGTGTGGTGGGGGGGGATGTGTGGTGTGGTGTGGGGGGGGCTATGTGTGAGTGTGTGTGTGGGGGGGGGGCTATGTGTGAGTGTGTGTGTGGGGGGGGGCTATGTGTGAGTGTGTGTGGGGGGGGGTGATGTTGTGATCACTGGTTGGTGGGGATGTCCAGGGCTATAGGATTGAAAATCAATAGGTGCCCCAGCAATCAATCAATCAATCCCCAGTGTATGTCAGACTGATGCCCATACTCACTTGGTGTATTCCCTCAGCCCCTTGGTGAACCAGACTATATTCCTGTACCAGGACATGTTGTTGTGGGTGAAGCTCTGAGCCAGGCTTCCTTTCCTCCCTTAAAACTGTCCCCTCCCACTCTGACGTCAGTTGTGTAACAACCTGACTAACAGCATTTATTATAATACTGTACTAACAATAATCCTTCCATTTGATATAGCGCTTTTCACGTCTTCTAGACATCTCAAAGAACTTCACAGAATACACTGTAAGGTGAATTGACTGTATTTGGGCGAAACGCGGCAGTCAGTTGCGCACAGCAGTGTCCCACAAACAGTCGTGGATTGGAATGACCAATTTTATTACTGTGTTTTTTTTTGAGGGATTATTATTAGGTGTGTGAAGGAAGGAAACTTGCCCAAGGTTTCGTTCTGACCTGCCTAGATTCGAACACAGGTCTCACGCTTGTTAGGCGAGTGCTCTAACCACTGAGCTAAAGGACTAGCTGTAGTCAATGAAACTAGCTGTTCAGAATTTGTGTTTGGCAAGGATCATTTCAAGCCTCCAAACCCCCCCCCCACCCCCCCACTCCCACCTCACCACCAACCCCCATTTCAACTAACCGGTGTGTTGAAAGTACATCTTGTTTGCCAGTAGGCTTTCCTCTTGTCTGTTTCACCCACAAAATATACAGGCAATTCACTTTACCATATATTTTGTGAACCACCTTCAGACGCACACACACATTAGAAGATGTGAAAAGTACTATATAAAGAGCAAGGATTATTATGATTATTATTACCCAAAGTTACATTCATTAGATCAGAAATGTGTGGCTTTGAAATAACCTGACATTATCCTGATTAATTGCAACCCTGGTGTCTTCTAGTGTGCTTGAAGAGGAGACATTTAAAGAATTTTATAACATGAAAGTGTCAAGGAAGGACAATTAACTGTGTGGAGTCTTGTAGCTCAGTGGTTTAGAGCACTTACCTTACAAGTGAGAGACCTGGGTTCAATTCCAGGCAGGGAGAAACCTTGGGCGAGTTACCTTACTTCACATGCCTAATAATAATCCCTCAAAAAAACAATAATAAATTGGTTATTTCAATCCGCGATTATTTGTGGGACACTGGCTGCTGCGTTTTGCCCACAAAATATACAGTCAATTAACGTATATATTCACAGTATACTGTACACAGTATATTCTCTGAAGCGCTTTGAGATGTCTAGAAGACGTGATAAGGTGCTATATCTAATGCAAGAATTATTATTATTATTAACTGTGGCATTTCACTCTTCACACTTGGTATCAGAGGAACTTCAAAATCCTGAGATTAAAATCTTGATAAAAAAGGATGATACGTTGGATAAATTCAGGAATATAGTTAGACAATCAAATTGTGAAATTTGCTTGGGTAGAATGGCCTCTGGCTACACCGTCATATTTCATCAAGTGTTTGAATTTTGGGATATAAAAGAAGTAAGACAAATATTAAGAGATTAGACACTATTGGATAGCATTAGCATTAGCTGGGGGGTAGCAGGGACTGCATTAGTTGGAACACAGTGGACACTATTGGGACGTTGAAAGATACATTTGAACACTTTGAGAAACCAGATTCCATGAGCTGTGTGGATTTGTGGCTAAACAGTTAGCCAAAGGATCAGACTGCCACGAATCATTTTCTGCAGTTGTAAGCATGAAACTTGTATTTGTTTAATAACCGTCTTTTTGATTAATAAATTAACCCATTGATTTTTCCTTTGCCTCTGTTCTATTTTACCTCATTAAAACCTTACATAACTACTGAAGTCAACAATAGCAAAACATTGCAAGTCAAATACTCTGCGACACTGAGGCAGATTTTATGGGTGTAAATTTCATTTGATTGTATTTTTAAAAGCATTACTGTAATTATTTATTGCCCCAGGGACAGCGATTTGCAAATCACCCTAATAATAATTGTTTGGTTTGAAATAGGACCTAATCACATCATTGAGACATCTTAAAGCACTTCACAGAATCTACTGTAATGAGACATCTTAAAGCACTTCACAGAATCTACTGTAAAATGTAAAACGGATTAACTGTGTGGACAACACAAGGCACCATATGAAATGCAAGGCAGATTATTATTGGCAGTAGCTGTTGTGTAAGCTGTGGGGCCCAGCAGGCAGACAGGCAGACAGGCAGGAGTTAATGTGTAGAGAGGCCACTGAGTCAGAGCGAGAGGAGGAGGGAACGAAGATGAATCAAATGAATGACGTGTGCACTGTGAAGGAGGGAGTAGGGAAATGGGGTAAGAGGCAGACGCAGAGAGAAGGGAGCGAGTGGCAGACAGGAGGCTAGAGTGCGGGGAAAGAGAGCCCAGAAAGGAGGTTGTGTAGGGCATGGAGGGTGTGTGACAGCGAGCCGTGGGGAGGGAGGTGTAGAGAGTGCAGACAGTGGGGGTGTCTGGGTGTCTGTGGGGAGAAACATGTGAGAGCTAAGGTGAGGACGGCAGGCAGTTGAGGAGGGGTAGAGAGCGAGTGTGTTTATCGCTTCTCGGCCTTTTGGCTAAGATCAAGTGTAGTATCTGTTCTTATCAGTTTAATATCTGATACGTCCCCTATCTGGGGACCATATATTAAATTGATTTTTGGAACAGGGAGATGGAATAGGGGCTTGCTCCATCCACTCCACGCATCGACCTGGTATTGCAGTACCTCCAGGCACGGTGCACCTCCCTCGGGAGATCTCAACCAATGAAAAATATATCAATCCTCACTGCCTCTTTATTGAGCAACTACTTTTGTTGGCAGTGTGTTTTTTAATGATAATAATAATCCTTGCATCTAATTTATTGCCTTATTACATTTTTGAGACGTCTCAAAGCACTTCATTGAATAGACTGCCAAGTGAATTAATTGTACACTTTGTGTGTGAAGTGAATTGATTGTATATTTATTGTGCGACGACATCCCAGCTGCTTTACTGATAGGAGTCATAGACAAGTTATTATTTGCTAATTGGCAAATAAATAATAATAATATTTATTATTTTTAGTCAATTGGTGGATAAATAAATATCCAGTGACCCAAGCACCATAGGAATCTTAGATAATTTACTATTTTTGTCAAATAATAAAATTCATTATTTTTGTCTAATAATTGCTTTTCCAGAGATAAGAATTCCTTCAAAAAAATAGTAAAAACAGAAAAGCGGATTATTTTCTAGAAGGGGAGAGACTAGATAGTGTTAGTGCTCAGAGGGATTTGGTTGTCCTTGTACATCAGTTGCAAAAAGTTAGTATGCAGGTACAGCAAGCAACTGGAAAGGCTAATGGTATATTGGCGTTCATTACAAAAGGGTAGAATATGAGTAGGGAAGTCTTGCTGCAACCGTATTGGGCCTTAGTGAGACCGCACCTAGAGTATTGTGTGCAGTTTTGGTCTCCTTATTTAAGAAAGGACATAGTCGCCTTAGTGCAGTGCAGATTCACGAGCGATGAGAATAGGTTGAGTAGTCTAGGCCTATATTTTCTCGAGAGGCTATATTTTCAGGCTCGAGAGGCCGAATGGCGTACTCCTGCTCCTTATTCTTATGTTCTTATCTTAATTGACAGATAAGTAATAATATTATTCATTGTTGTTAGTCAATTGTCGGATAAATAAATACTCAGCGACACAAATACTGATCGGAATCATAGATAAATTATTATTTTTAGTCATTTGGCGGAACGCATTTCCAATGGTAATAATTCTGTCAAATAACAATGGTAACTTAGTTACTCAATCCACAACTGTCCTTTCTTTTCTATGTTCACCTGCAGGAAGTTTACACTCATCCAGGCCTAAATGTCTGCCAGACAAGCTGTTAGAACATCAGTGGACCTGGAGTTCATACTGGAGAACGCAAAGTTAGATTTATCAGTTATCTGCATACATGAGGAAGTTTACCCCGATTTGAGGATGATATCGCCCAGAGGGAGCATATAGACAAGGAGAAGAAGAGGGCCAAGTATGGAGCCCTGGGGTACCCTGCAGGTGATCGGGTGGGGGCAGGAGGAGAAACCATTTGCTGAGATGGAATGGAGGCGGTTGGTTCAATGGAACTCGAACCATGCAAGTGCGATCCCACTGAGATAGATGAGGGAAAAGAGGCAGTGGAGGAGGATGGCATGATCGACTGCGTCGAACATAACAGGGAGATCCAGGAGGACAACAAAAACAAAATTACATTTATAGAGTGCCTTTCACAACAACAACAACAACAACAACTTAAACTTATAACGCGCCTTTCACGTGGGGAGGACGTCCCAAGGCGCTTTCACGTCAGGAGTACGTCTCAAGTCGCTTAAAAGTTAGGTCGGGACCCAAGCCAGGGAGAGTGGCAGTGTAGGGGGGAGGGGCGAGAGAGAGTTAGGAGGGCAGGAGAAGGCAAGGTCGAAGAGAATGGTCTTGAGACCGGCCTTCAAGGAAGTGAGCGAAGGAGGATGGAGGAGGCAGAAGGAGTCCTGGTCACTCCTTCTGATAGAGAGAATATCATTTGTGACTTTGACTAGCGCCATCTCTGTGCTATGGCCAGGGCGGAAACCAGACCCCAGGGGCTCATGGAGGGAACAGAGGGAGAGGTGTGACCAAAATTGAGCTGCAACAAAGCATTCCAGGACTTTGACGAGGAAGAGTAGGTTGGAAATGGGACGGGAGTGGAAGAGATTAGAGGGATTGGCAGTGGGGGATTTTTTGAGGAGGGGTTTGATGACAGCGTTTTTTGGATGTCAGAAAGTCACTGATATTTCAGCTTATTTTTAGGTTCTGAAAGGTACCTTCAGATTACAAACCTTATGGTATTAATTGAAAAGAGAAGGGAGTTTCTTTTTCCTGTAGTCCCAGCCAACAATCCTCCAGATAAAATTTGTCATTCACATCATGTTTGGTTGGGAGACATTCATGGGCACAAATAGGCTCTCCTGTTAACCTAGAAATACGCAGGCAAAAATATTACTTTACAGTAAAAATCCTGTGAAATGCTCTGAGACATTTCAACAAATTGATAAGGTGCATCATTAAATACAAGGATCATTGTTATTTATTATAAGTAACATGTACAAGTCCATCATTGTGTTAACTACATAATGTAAGATTGATATGAAACTACTGAAGTCAATAAACAGCAAAACATTCCTAGTCAGATATTGTGAGACACTGAGGGTGTTTCTGTGAAGTAAAATATTATTTAATTGTATTTTGAAAGGTTATTGACCCTGGAAGAGTGAATTGCCAATCGACAACAACAACAATTTCTGTTCAGATAGCACCCTCCACGCCGCGCTGCATCTAGAGCGCTTCACAATGACGGAGCCAGAGAAAGGGGAAGGGGGGACGTGGTCAAAGAGCAAACTCTTCAAGTACAACCGGATGTGGAGGAATGATAACTTGGGATTGAATCTGACTCCTAGATAGCACATGGGTTTGAAGAGTTTTGAGGACAGGTCGGGTAGATCGAGGAGGATCAGAACTGCAATAATCCCCCTAATAATAACAATCCTTTTGTTTAACAAGGCGCTTTATCACGTCATTAAGACGTATTAAAGCACCACACTGAATTTAATATAAAATGAATTAACTGCGTGGATGACACAAGGCACCATATGAAATGCAAGGCAGATTATTATTGGCAGTAGCTGTTGTGTAAGCTGTGGGGCCCAGCAGGCAGACAGGCAGACAGGCAGGAGTCAATGTGCAGAGAGGCCACTGAGTCAGAGCGAGAGGAGGAGGGAACGAAGATGAACCAAATGAATGACGTGTGCACTGTGAAGGAGGGAGTAGGGAAATGGGGTAAGAGGCAGACGCAGAGAGAAGGGAGCGAGTGGCAGACAGGAGGCTAGAGTGCGGGGAAAGAGAGCCCAGAAAGGAGGTTGTGTAGGGCATGGAGGGTGTGTGACAGCGAGCCGTGGGGAGGGAGGTGTAGAGAGTGCAGACAGTGGGGGTGTCTGGGTGTCTGTGGGGAGAAACATGTGAGAGCTAAGGTGAGGACGGCAGGCAGTTGAGGAGGGGTAGAGAGCGAGTGTGTTTATCGCTTCTCGGCCTTTTGGCTAAGATCAAGTGTAGTATCTGTTCTTATCAGTTTAATATCTGATACGTCCCCTATCTGGGGACCATATATTAAATTGATTTTTGGAACAGGGAGATGGAATAGGGGCTTGCTCCATCCACTCCACGCATCGACCTGGTATTGCAGTACCTCCAGGCACGGTGCACCTCCCTCGGGAGATCTCAACCAATGAAAAATAGATCAATCCTCTCCCCATCTCCACTGAGTGACTACTTTGTGGGAATTGTTTTTTATTTTTTTTTAATAATGATGCTTTCCTTTTTTTACTCAAACTGCTTCATTGAATAAAGAAGTTGCTGGGGAAACTCAGCAGGTCCTATGGAGAAAGGAAAATGAGTCAACGTTTCGGGCCTACAACCCTTTGTCAGCTCAGTCAGGGTTCTGACGAAGGGTTGTAGACCCGAAATGTTGACTCATTTTCCTTTCTCCATGGATGCTGCCTGACCTGCTGAGTTTCCCCAGCAACTTCTGTTTTTATTTCACATTCCCAGCATCTGTAGTATTTTGTATTTTGCTTCATTGAATAGACTGTTAAGTAAATTGATTGTATACTTTGTGTGCAAGGATGTCCCAGCCATTACACTAATACGAATTGTTATTGCTAGTTGTTTGGCAGATAAATAATAAATAGTCAATATTGTTATTGTTAGTCGATTGGTGGATAAATAAATAACCAGCGGCACAAACATTGATAGGAGTCATAGATAAATTATTAATTATTATTGTTAGTCGATTGACTGATTGCTTTCAATGGGTAATAATTCCTTCGATCCATTTTGCAGTGTGTTCTGTGAGGCACTTTGAAGCATCTCGAAGATATGATAACGCTCTATAAACACAATACGCTGCCTCCTTCACAGCTTGATATAACATTGAATTTCAGTAAAGCATGAGAAAATACTATATGTGGCAGACACACTAAGACAAGCCATGAGTCGAAAGGCGAATAAAGGGAACAAGTAACTAGAAAAATAAATGGAATTCCAGGTATGGGAAATAACAAAAGCAACAAGACAGGATAAGGAGATAAGAGAAGCAAATGAATGACATAAGATAAGTCTGCTCTATGTCCCTCGCCCGACCAACACTACCATCGGTGGACGGGCTTTCAGCCTCTCTGCCCCCACATACTCTGGAACTTCATTCCACAGTCCCTTTCCCTCACTTCCTCCCTTATCTCCTTCGAAGCCGGTCTCAAGAACCTCCACATTGATTGTGCCTTCTGCCACTTTCCCAACTCTCTCCCTCCCCACCTAACTCTTTCCCTCCCCTCCACCCGTATCCTGCCCCACCCCCTTGCTCAGATCCCAACCTGACTGTTCAGCTCGTTGGGATGTCATCCTGACGTGAAAGGCGCTCTATAAATGTAATTTTTTTTGTTGTTATTGTTATTATTAGATGCTGCTAAGGTCACAGTTCAATATTTTGCAAAAATAAGTTTTTTGCTAGTGAAAAATTGTCTCTTTCATCTGAAAATTCTTTTGAATTGAGTTTTGCAGTAAGAACTGCATTATTGGCAAACAGAAACTATTTGCTTTTCAGCCATCTTCTTTGCTACATCAAATTTCCCATTCTTTCTACACACAGAGCTCTTCAGTTAGGAGCTCTTCAGTTTATTCAATCATTCTGGTTGGTTAAGTGTGTTCATTTTCTGCCTAAAGTCAATACTTTTGTTAAATATACTGTTTCTTGTCTTCGTACGGATAAATGAATTATATTTTAACAGAGGACTAAAGACAATTCTAGTCCTGTGTCATTATCTAAGGAAGCGGAGACATTGGAATATTTGGATTCAGGCATTGCAGATTTTGAAAGATAATAGATGTAAACTGCCTATCACAGAAGACACAAATGTTGACTTGGATATTGATGGTGAGTGTAATATTCAGGTCACAGATATTTCCTAGCAGAAAGTGAGAGCTAATTTACTGTTATTATAATACTATTAAAATACCGGACATCATTATTTTATATGGAAACATACATGTTTTCTGTAGTGGAGGCATTAGATCCACTGTATCTGTACTACTACAGTATATGTGAAAGAATTAGGAAGCATACCATAATAGTGAACTCTAGATATTCTGTCTGTTAATAATGAAGCCTTGCGTTCCAGTTTAATAATGTATCAGTTCAGTGGGCAATGCCAGCAATAGATAGGATGTGCTTTTATGACCGTTTCTCCACATGCAAAATCTTTGGTCACACGTGGGCTGCTAGACAGGTTGTGTAGGCTAGGCTCTTCATCACAAGGAAATCAATTCTTTAGGTGAGTTGCCTGAGGCCTACGTACGTGCCTCCTTGCAACGATTGATAAAGCAACATTAATAGCTGCTGGACGCAGAATTTTTGTCCACTATCTCATCTGAGCAATTTGGGAGGTAGACAAAGAACATAGAATATAATTTTTTTAATTGTTAATGTGATTAATGCACCAACAAATTGTATGATTTTACAAATACAAACTTTTGTTTTTGTCTTCCTGTTAAAGTGCTTCCAGGACCAGTGAATACAGTTTACATTCCAATTGGCAATTTAAATCACCAAGAAGATATTCCATGGATGTGGCGCATTCACGAAAGACTAAGAAACCTCGCAGAGACAGCGATGGCGCAAGAATGAGTTTCAAGGGACGAGAGCGGCACCCCATTTACCCCCAAAGTGGTTGAAAGACCATTTCACACACTAAGGTTCAAGCCTAAAGTTTAATTCGCAAAGGTGATCTGGTTTAGCTAATCTTGGATTATCCACAAAACGCTGAGAATATACTTAACTGCTCAAGTTTTGTAAAGTTGAGGAACCTATAAAAATGAAATATTTCTTCAATTTTGTCATTCAGTGTTGTTGGCATTTTGCTAAATCTTTTTTTAAAATCATCTTTATTTTGCTTCTTTCCAATTTTTACTGCCTTTTGAGAGGATTTGCACCCCCCCCTAAAAAAAATTTATCCTTAAAATTTCTCTTTAAATTCTTCGGCACGAAAAATGAGTGGTTGAGCGCACTCGCCTTCCAACTGAGAGAACCTGGGTTCGATTCCTCGCGGGGCAAAACCTCGAGGAAGTTTCCTGACTCCACGCGCCTGATAATCATCCCTCAAGAAAACACAGTAATAACTTGGTCCTTTGAACCCACGGCTGCGCGCGGGACACGGCTGCGCGTGGGACACGGCTGCGCGCGATGGGCTGCCGCGTTTCGCCCACAAAATACAGTCAATTCACTTCACAGTGCATTGTGTGAAGCTGTTCTGTATTACAGCAAGTTGCGCTGAGTCCACAAAAGAGACAGAGATATTGTTTTGTTTTGGCTGAGCTTTGCTTCAGTTACGCAGTCACCCCCCCTAAGGGTTAACAGGACCTGTTGGTGGCCAATTTAGGATCGCAGCAAAAAAAGGTTGGGAACCATTGTTCTAGAGGTATTAAAGCACTTCACAGAAAATGCTGTAAAATGAATTGACTGTATATTCTTTAGGTAGAACGCAGCAGCCACTTGCGCACGGCAGAGTCCCACAAACCTTTGTGGATTGACATGAGCAATTTATTACTGTTTTATTTTAAGAGATTATTATCCAGCATGTGACGTAAGGAAAGTTGCCCAAGGTTTCGTCCTGCCGGGAATTGAACTCAGGTCTCTCGCTTGTAAGGCGAGTGCTCTAAACACTGAGCTAGAGGAATCCACACTGAATTTTGTGACTGTTTCTTCCAATATATACCCTGATGCTTCCAGTGATAATCCTGATCTTTAGTTGCCTTGTTACCTATTCTCAACAGTGAAGATAATTGTCTGTAGTGATTGGAATGATCTTGTAGGGCAGACAGTAGCAGCAAACTTTGTGTCACTGATTGAGTAGATTTCCACAGCTGATCCATATCTAATGACCCATTTTGATGCTCATTTTAACAAAATGTTCAAACGCTTCACCGAATCTACTGTAAAATGAATTGACTGTGTGGACAACATAAGGCGCTATATGAAATAAAAGGCTGTTTATTATTAGCAGTAGCTGTTGTGTAAATTGTAGGGCCTAGCAGGCAGTCAGGCAGGAGTTAATGTGTAGAGAGGCCACTGAGTCAGAGCGAGGGAAGGAGGGAACGAAGATAAATCAAATGAATGACGTGTGCACTGTGAAGGAGGGAGTAGGGAAATGGGGTAAGAGGCAGACGCAGAGAGAAGGGAGCGAGTGGCAGACAGGAGGCTAGAGTGCGGGGAAAGAGAGCCCAGAAAGGAGGTTGTGTAGGGCATGGAGGGTGTGTGACAGCGAGCCGTGGGGAGGGAGGTGTAGAGAGTGCAGACAGTGGGGGTGTCTGGGTGTCTGTGGGGAGAAACATACGAAAGCTAACGTGAGGACGGGAGGCAGTTGAGGAGGGGTAGAGAGCGAGTGTGTTTATCGCTTCTCGGCCTTTTGGCTAAGATCAAGTGTAGTATCTGTTCTTATCAGTTTAATATCTGATACGTCCCCTATCTGGGGACCATATATTAAATTGATTTTTGGAACAGGGAGATGGAATAGGGGCTTGCTCCATCCACTCCACGCATCGACCTGGTATTGCAGTACCTCCAGGCACGGTGCACCTCCCTCGGGAGATCTCAACCAATGAAAAATAGATAAATCCCCTCCCCATCTCCACTGAGTGACTACTTTGTGGGAATTGTTTTTTATTTTTTTTTAATAATGATGCTTTCCTTTTTTTACTCAAACTGCTTCATTGAATAAAGAAGTTGCTGGGGAAACTCAGCAGGTCCTATGGAGAAAGGAAAATGAGTCAACGTTTCGGGCCTACAACCCTTTGTCAGCTCAGTCAGGGTTCTGACGAAGGGTTGTAGACCCGAAATGTTGACTCATTTTCCTTTCTCCATGGATGCTGCCTGACCTGCTGAGTTTCCCCAGCAACTTCTGTTTTTATTTCACATTCCCAGCATCTGTAGTATTTTGTATTTTGCTTCATTGAATAGACTGTTAAGTAAATTGATTGTATACTTTGTGTGCAAGGATGTCCCAGCCATTACACTAATACGAATTGTTATTGCTAGTTGTTTGGCAGATAAATAATAAATAGTCAATATTGTTATTGTTAGTCGATTGGTGGATAAATAAATAACCAGCGGCACAAACATTGATAGGAGTCATAGATAAATTATTAATTATTATTGTTAGTCGATTGACTGATTGCTTTCAATGGGTAATAATTCCTTCGATCCATTTTGCAGTGTGTTCTGTGAGGCACTTTGAAGCATCTCGAAGATATGATAACGCTCTATAAACACAATACGCTGCCTCCTTCACAGCTTGATATAACATTGAATTTCAGTAAAGCATGAGAAAATACTATATGTGGCAGACACACTAAGACAAGCCATGAGTCGAAAGGCGAATAAAGGGAACAAGTAACTAGAAAAATAAATGGAATTCCAGGTATGGGAAATAACAAAAGCAACAAGACAGGATAAGGAGATAAGAGAAGCAAATGAATGACATAAGATAAGTCTGCTCTATGTCCCTCGCCCGACCAACACTACCATCGGTGGACGGGCTTTCAGCCTCTCTGCCCCCACATACTCTGGAACTTCATTCCACAGTCCCTTTCCCTCACTTCCTCCCTTATCTCCTTCGAAGCCGGTCTCAAGAACCTCCACATTGATTGTGCCTTCTGCCACTTTCCCAACTCTCTCCCTCCCCACCTAACTCTTTCCCTCCCCTCCACCCGTATCCTGCCCCACCCCCTTGCTCAGATCCCAACCTGACTGTTCAGCTCGTTGGGATGTCATCCTGACGTGAAAGGCGCTCTATAAATGTAATTTTTTTTGTTGTTATTGTTATTATTAGATGCTGCTAAGGTCACAGTTCAATATTTTGCAAAAATAAGTTTTTTGCTAGTGAAAAATTGTCTCTTTCATCTGAAAATTCTTTTGAATTGAGTTTTGCAGTAAGAACTGCATTATTGGCAAACAGAAACTATTTGCTTTTCAGCCATCTTCTTTGCTACATCAAATTTCCCATTCTTTCTACACACAGAGCTCTTCAGTTAGGAGCTCTTCAGTTTATTCAATCATTCTGGTTGGTTAAGTGTGTTCATTTTCTGCCTAAAGTCAATACTTTTGTTAAATATACTGTTTCTTGTCTTCGTACGGATAAATGAATTATATTTTAACAGAGGACTAAAGACAATTCTAGTCCTGTGTCATTATCTAAGGAAGCGGAGACATTGGAATATTTGGATTCAGGCATTGCAGATTTTGAAAGATAATAGATGTAAACTGCCTATCACAGAAGACACAAATGTTGACTTGGATATTGATGGTGAGTGTAATATTCAGGTCACAGATATTTCCTAGCAGAAAGTGAGAGCTAATTTACTGTTATTATAATACTATTAAAATACCGGACATCATTATTTTATATGGAAACATACATGTTTTCTGTAGTGGAGGCATTAGATCCACTGTATCTGTACTACTACAGTATATGTGAAAGAATTAGGAAGCATACCATAATAGTGAACTCTAGATATTCTGTCTGTTAATAATGAAGCCTTGCGTTCCAGTTTAATAATGTATCAGTTCAGTGGGCAATGCCAGCAATAGATAGGATGTGCTTTTATGACCGTTTCTCCACATGCAAAATCTTTGGTCACACGTGGGCTGCTAGACAGGTTGTGTAGGCTAGGCTCTTCATCACAAGGAAATCAATTCTTTAGGTGAGTTGCCTGAGGCCTACGTACGTGCCTCCTTGCAACGATTGATAAAGCAACATTAATAGCTGCTGGACGCAGAATTTTTGTCCACTATCTCATCTGAGCAATTTGGGAGGTAGACAAAGAACATAGAATATAATTTTTTTAATTGTTAATGTGATTAATGCACCAACAAATTGTATGATTTTACAAATACAAACTTTTGTTTTTGTCTTCCTGTTAAAGTGCTTCCAGGACCAGTGAATACAGTTTACATTCCAATTGGCAATTTAAATCACCAAGAAGATATTCCATGGATGTGGCGCATTCACGAAAGACTAAGAAACCTCGCAGAGACAGCGATGGCGCAAGAATGAGTTTCAAGGGACGAGAGCGGCACCCCATTTACCCCCAAAGTGGTTGAAAGACCATTTCACACACTAAGGTTCAAGCCTAAAGTTTAATTCGCAAAGGTGATCTGGTTTAGCTAATCTTGGATTATCCACAAAACGCTGAGAATATACTTAACTGCTCAAGTTTTGTAAAGTTGAGGAACCTATAAAAATGAAATATTTCTTCAATTTTGTCATTCAGTGTTGTTGGCATTTTGCTAAATCTTTTTTTAAAATCATCTTTATTTTGCTTCTTTCCAATTTTTACTGCCTTTTGAGAGGATTTGCACCCCCCCCTAAAAAAAATTTATCCTTAAAATTTCTCTTTAAATTCTTCGGCACGAAAAATGAGTGGTTGAGCGCACTCGCCTTCCAACTGAGAGAACCTGGGTTCGATTCCTCGCGGGGCAAAACCTCGAGGAAGTTTCCTGACTCCACGCGCCTGATAATCATCCCTCAAGAAAACACAGTAATAACTTGGTCCTTTGAACCCACGGCTGCGCGCGGGACACGGCTGCGCGTGGGACACGGCTGCGCGCGATGGGCTGCCGCGTTTCGCCCACAAAATACAGTCAATTCACTTCACAGTGCATTGTGTGAAGCTGTTCTGTATTACAGCAAGTTGCGCTGAGTCCACAAAAGAGACAGAGATATTGTTTTGTTTTGGCTGAGCTTTGCTTCAGTTACGCAGTCACCCCCCCTAAGGGTTAACAGGACCTGTTGGTGGCCAATTTAGGATCGCAGCAAAAAAAGGTTGGGAACCATTGTTCTAGAGGTATTAAAGCACTTCACAGAAAATGCTGTAAAATGAATTGACTGTATATTCTTTAGGTAGAACGCAGCAGCCACTTGCGCACGGCAGAGTCCCACAAACCTTTGTGGATTGACATGAGCAATTTATTACTGTTTTATTTTAAGAGATTATTATCCAGCATGTGACGTAAGGAAAGTTGCCCAAGGTTTCGTCCTGCCGGGAATTGAACTCAGGTCTCTCGCTTGTAAGGCGAGTGCTCTAAACACTGAGCTAGAGGAATCCACACTGAATTTTGTGACTGTTTCTTCCAATATATACCCTGATGCTTCCAGTGATAATCCTGATCTTTAGTTGCCTTGTTACCTATTCTCAACAGTGAAGATAATTGTCTGTAGTGATTGGAATGATCTTGTAGGGCAGACAGTAGCAGCAAACTTTGTGTCACTGATTGAGTAGATTTCCACAGCTGATCCATATCTAATGACCCATTTTGATGCTCATTTTAACAAAATGTTCAAACGCTTCACCGAATCTACTGTAAAATGAATTGACTGTGTGGACAACATAAGGCGCTATATGAAATAAAAGGCTGTTTATTATTAGCAGTAGCTGTTGTGTAAATTGTAGGGCCTAGCAGGCAGTCAGGCAGGAGTTAATGTGTAGAGAGGCCACTGAGTCAGAGCGAGGGAAGGAGGGAACGAAGATAAATCAAATGAATGACGTGTGCACTGTGAAGGAGGGAGTAGGGAAATGGGGTAAGAGGCAGACGCAGAGAGAAGGGAGCGAGTGGCAGACAGGAGGCTAGAGTGCGGGGAAAGAGAGCCCAGAAAGGAGGTTGTGTAGGGCATGGAGGGTGTGTGACAGCGAGCCGTGGGGAGGGAGGTGTAGAGAGTGCAGACAGTGGGGGTGTCTGGGTGTCTGTGGGGAGAAACATACGAAAGCTAACGTGAGGACGGGAGGCAGTTGAGGAGGGGTAGAGAGCGAGTGTGTTTATCGCTTCTCGGCCTTTTGGCTAAGATCAAGTGTAGTATCTGTTCTTATCAGTTTAATATCTGATACGTCCCCTATCTGGGGACCATATATTAAATTGATTTTTGGAACAGGGAGATGGAATAGGGGCTTGCTCCATCCACTCCACGCATCGACCTGGTATTGCAGTACCTCCAGGCACGGTGCACCTCCCTCGGGAGATCTCAACCAATGAAAAATAGATAAATCCCCTCCCCATCTCCACTGAGTGACTACTTTGTGGGAATTGTTTTTTATTTTTTTTTAATAATGATGCTTTCCTTTTTTTACTCAAACTGCTTCATTGAATAAAGAAGTTGCTGGGGAAACTCAGCAGGTCCTATGGAGAAAGGAAAATGAGTCAACGTTTCGGGCCTACAACCCTTTGTCAGCTCAGTCAGGGTTCTGACGAAGGGTTGTAGACCCGAAATGTTGACTCATTTTCCTTTCTCCATGGATGCTGCCTGACCTGCTGAGTTTCCCCAGCAACTTCTGTTTTTATTTCACATTCCCAGCATCTGTAGTATTTTGTATTTTGCTTCATTGAATAGACTGTTAAGTAAATTGATTGTATACTTTGTGTGCAAGGATGTCCCAGCCATTACACTAATACGAATTGTTATTGCTAGTTGTTTGGCAGATAAATAATAAATAGTCAATATTGTTATTGTTAGTCGATTGGTGGATAAATAAATAACCAGCGGCACAAACATTGATAGGAGTCATAGATAAATTATTAATTATTATTGTTAGTCGATTGACTGATTGCTTTCAATGGGTAATAATTCCTTCGATCCATTTTGCAGTGTGTTCTGTGAGGCACTTTGAAGCATCTCGAAGATATGATAACGCTCTATAAACACAATACGCTGCCTCCTTCACAGCTTGATATAACATTGAATTTCAGTAAAGCATGAGAAAATACTATATGTGGCAGACACACTAAGACAAGCCATGAGTCGAAAGGCGAATAAAGGGAACAAGTAACTAGAAAAATAAATGGAATTCCAGGTATGGGAAATAACAAAAGCAACAAGACAGGATAAGGAGATAAGAGAAGCAAATGAATGACATAAGATAAGTCTGCTCTATGTCCCTCGCCCGACCAACACTACCATCGGTGGACGGGCTTTCAGCCTCTCTGCCCCCACATACTCTGGAACTTCATTCCACAGTCCCTTTCCCTCACTTCCTCCCTTATCTCCTTCGAAGCCGGTCTCAAGAACCTCCACATTGATTGTGCCTTCTGCCACTTTCCCAACTCTCTCCCTCCCCACCTAACTCTTTCCCTCCCCTCCACCCGTATCCTGCCCCACCCCCTTGCTCAGATCCCAACCTGACTGTTCAGCTCGTTGGGATGTCATCCTGACGTGAAAGGCGCTCTATAAATGTAATTTTTTTTGTTGTTATTGTTATTATTAGATGCTGCTAAGGTCACAGTTCAATATTTTGCAAAAATAAGTTTTTTGCTAGTGAAAAATTGTCTCTTTCATCTGAAAATTCTTTTGAATTGAGTTTTGCAGTAAGAACTGCATTATTGGCAAACAGAAACTATTTGCTTTTCAGCCATCTTCTTTGCTACATCAAATTTCCCATTCTTTCTACACACAGAGCTCTTCAGTTAGGAGCTCTTCAGTTTATTCAATCATTCTGGTTGGTTAAGTGTGTTCATTTTCTGCCTAAAGTCAATACTTTTGTTAAATATACTGTTTCTTGTCTTCGTACGGATAAATGAATTATATTTTAACAGAGGACTAAAGACAATTCTAGTCCTGTGTCATTATCTAAGGAAGCGGAGACATTGGAATATTTGGATTCAGGCATTGCAGATTTTGAAAGATAATAGATGTAAACTGCCTATCACAGAAGACACAAATGTTGACTTGGATATTGATGGTGAGTGTAATATTCAGGTCACAGATATTTCCTAGCAGAAAGTGAGAGCTAATTTACTGTTATTATAATACTATTAAAATACCGGACATCATTATTTTATATGGAAACATACATGTTTTCTGTAGTGGAGGCATTAGATCCACTGTATCTGTACTACTACAGTATATGTGAAAGAATTAGGAAGCATACCATAATAGTGAACTCTAGATATTCTGTCTGTTAATAATGAAGCCTTGCGTTCCAGTTTAATAATGTATCAGTTCAGTGGGCAATGCCAGCAATAGATAGGATGTGCTTTTATGACCGTTTCTCCACATGCAAAATCTTTGGTCACACGTGGGCTGCTAGACAGGTTGTGTAGGCTAGGCTCTTCATCACAAGGAAATCAATTCTTTAGGTGAGTTGCCTGAGGCCTACGTACGTGCCTCCTTGCAACGATTGATAAAGCAACATTAATAGCTGCTGGACGCAGAATTTTTGTCCACTATCTCATCTGAGCAATTTGGGAGGTAGACAAAGAACATAGAATATAATTTTTTTAATTGTTAATGTGATTAATGCACCAACAAATTGTATGATTTTACAAATACAAACTTTTGTTTTTGTCTTCCTGTTAAAGTGCTTCCAGGACCAGTGAATACAGTTTACATTCCAATTGGCAATTTAAATCACCAAGAAGATATTCCATGGATGTGGCGCATTCACGAAAGACTAAGAAACCTCGCAGAGACAGCGATGGCGCAAGAATGAGTTTCAAGGGACGAGAGCGGCACCCCATTTACCCCCAAAGTGGTTGAAAGACCATTTCACACACTAAGGTTCAAGCCTAAAGTTTAATTCGCAAAGGTGATCTGGTTTAGCTAATCTTGGATTATCCACAAAACGCTGAGAATATACTTAACTGCTCAAGTTTTGTAAAGTTGAGGAACCTATAAAAATGAAATATTTCTTCAATTTTGTCATTCAGTGTTGTTGGCATTTTGCTAAATCTTTTTTTAAAATCATCTTTATTTTGCTTCTTTCCAATTTTTACTGCCTTTTGAGAGGATTTGCACCCCCCCCTAAAAAAAATTTATCCTTAAAATTTCTCTTTAAATTCTTCGGCACGAAAAATGAGTGGTTGAGCGCACTCGCCTTCCAACTGAGAGAACCTGGGTTCGATTCCTCGCGGGGCAAAACCTCGAGGAAGTTTCCTGACTCCACGCGCCTGATAATCATCCCTCAAGAAAACACAGTAATAACTTGGTCCTTTGAACCCACGGCTGCGCGCGGGACACGGCTGCGCGCGGGACACGGCTGCGCGCGATGGGCTGCCGCGTTTCGCCCACAAAATACAGTCAATTCACTTCACAGTGCATTGTGTGAAGCTGTTCTGTATTACAGCAAGTTGCGCTGAGTCCACAAAAGAGACAGAGATATTGTTTTGTTTTGGCTGAGCTTTGCTTCAGTTACGCAGTCACCCCCCCTAAGGGTTAACAGGACCTGTTGGTGGCCAATTTAGGATCGCAGCAAAAAAAGGTTGGGAACCATTGTTCTAGAGGTATTAAAGCACTTCACAGAAAATGCTGTAAAATGAATTGACTGTATATTCTTTAGGTAGAACGCAGCAGCCACTTGCGCACGGCAGAGTCCCACAAACCTTTGTGGATTGACATGAGCAATTTATTACTGTTTTATTTTAAGAGATTATTATCCAGCATGTGACGTAAGGAAAGTTGCCCAAGGTTTCGTCCTGCCGGGAATTGAACTCAGGTCTCTCGCTTGTAAGGCGAGTGCTCTAAACACTGAGCTAGAGGAATCCACACTGAATTTTGTGACTGTTTCTTCCAATATATACCCTGATGCTTCCAGTGATAATCCTGATCTTTAGTTGCCTTGTTACCTATTCTCAACAGTGAAGATAATTGTCTGTAGTGATTGGAATGATCTTGTAGGGCAGACAGTAGCAGCAAACTTTGTGTCACTGATTGAGTAGATTTCCACAGCTGATCCATATCTAATGACCCATTTTGATGCTCATTTTAACAAAATGTTCAAACGCTTCACCGAATCTACTGTAAAATGAATTGACTGTGTGGACAACATAAGGCGCTATATGAAATAAAAGGCTGTTTATTATTAGCAGTAGCTGTTGTGTAAATTGTAGGGCCTAGCAGGCAGTCAGGCAGGAGTTAATGTGTAGAGAGGCCACTGAGTCAGAGCGAGGGAAGGAGGGAACGAAGATAAATCAAATGAATGACGTGTGCACTGTGAAGGAGGGAGTAGGGAAATGGAGTAAGAGGCAGACGCAGAGAGAAGGGAGCGAGTGGCAGACAGGAGGCTAGAGTGCGGGGAAAGAGAGCCCAGAAAGGAGGTTGTGTAGGGCATGGAGGGTGTGTGACAGCGAGCCGTGGGGAGGGAGGTGTAGAGAGTGCAGACAGTGGGGGTGTCTGGGTGTCTGTGGGGAGAAACATACGAAAGCTAACGTGAGGACGGGAGGCAGTTGAGGAGGGGTAGAGAGCGAGTGTGTTTATCGCTTCTCGGCCTTTTGGCTAAGATCAAGTGTAGTATCTGTTCTTATCAGTTTAATATCTGATACGTCCCCTATCTGGGGACCATATATTAAATTGATTTTTGGAACAGGGAGATGGAATAGGGGCTTGCTCCATCCACTCCACGCATCGACCTGGTATTGCAGTACCTCCAGGCACGGTGCACCTCCCTCGGGAGATCTCAACCAATGAAAAATAGATAAATCCCCTCCCCATCTCCACTGAGTGACTACTTTGTGGGAATTGTTTTTTATTTTTTTTTTAATAATGATGCTTTCCTTTTTTTACTCAAACTGCTTCATTGAATAAAGAAGTTGCTGGGGAAACTCAGCAGGTCCTATGGAGAAAGGAAAATGAGTCAACGTTTCGGGCCTACAACCCTTTGTCAGCTCAGTCAGGGTTCTGACGAAGGGTTGTAGACCCGAAATGTTGACTCATTTTCCTTTCTCCATGGATGCTGCCTGACCTGCTGAGTTTCCCCAGCAACTTCTGTTTTTATTTCACATTCCCAGCATCTGTAGTATTTTGTATTTTGCTTCATTGAATAGACTGTTAAGTAAATTGATTGTATACTTTGTGTGCAAGGATGTCCCAGCCATTACACTAATACGAATTGTTATTGCTAGTTGTTTGGCAGATAAATAATAAATAGTCAATATTGTTATTGTTAGTCGATTGGTGGATAAATAAATAACCAGCGGCACAAACATTGATAGGAGTCATAGATAAATTATTAATTATTATTGTTAGTCGATTGACTGATTGCTTTCAATGGGTAATAATTCCTTCGATCCATTTTGCAGTGTGTTCTGTGAGGCACTTTGAAGCATCTCGAAGATATGATAACGCTCTATAAACACAATACGCTGCCTCCTTCACAGCTTGATATAACATTGAATTTCAGTAAAGCATGAGAAAATACTATATGTGGCAGACACACTAAGACAAGCCATGAGTCGAAAGGCGAATAAAGGGAACAAGTAACTAGAAAAATAAATGGAATTCCAGGTATGGGAAATAACAAAAGCAACAAGACAGGATAAGGAGATAAGAGAAGCAAATGAATGACATAAGATAAGTCTGCTCTATGTCCCTCGCCCGACCAACACTACCATCGGTGGACGGGCTTTCAGCCTCTCTGCCCCCACATACTCTGGAACTTCATTCCACAGTCCCTTTCCCTCACTTCCTCCCTTATCTCCTTCGAAGCCGGTCTCAAGAACCTCCACATTGATTGTGCCTTCTGCCACTTTCCCAACTCTCTCCCTCCCCACCTAACTCTTTCCCTCCCCTCCACCCGTATCCTGCCCCACCCCCTTGCTCAGATCCCAACCTGACTGTTCAGCTCGTTGGGATGTCATCCTGACGTGAAAGGCGCTCTATAAATGTAATTTTTTTTGTTGTTATTGTTATTATTAGATGCTGCTAAGGTCACAGTTCAATATTTTGCAAAAATAAGTTTTTTGCTAGTGAAAAATTGTCTCTTTCATCTGAAAATTCTTTTGAATTGAGTTTTGCAGTAAGAACTGCATTATTGGCAAACAGAAACTATTTGCTTTTCAGCCATCTTCTTTGCTACATCAAATTTCCCATTCTTTCTACACACAGAGCTCTTCAGTTAGGAGCTCTTCAGTTTATTCAATCATTCTGGTTGGTTAAGTGTGTTCATTTTCTGCCTAAAGTCAATACTTTTGTTAAATATACTGTTTCTTGTCTTCGTACGGATAAATGAATTATATTTTAACAGAGGACTAAAGACAATTCTAGTCCTGTGTCATTATCTAAGGAAGCGGAGACATTGGAATATTTGGATTCAGGCATTGCAGATTTTGAAAGATAATAGATGTAAACTGCCTATCACAGAAGACACAAATGTTGACTTGGATATTGATGGTGAGTGTAATATTCAGGTCACAGATATTTCCTAGCAGAAAGTGAGAGCTAATTTACTGTTATTATAATACTATTAAAATACTGGACATCATTATTTTATATGGAAACATACATGTTTTCTGTAGTGGAGGCATTAGATCCACTGTATCTGTACTACTACAGTATATGTGAAAGAATTAGGAAGCATACCATAATAGTGAACTCTAGATATTCTGTCTGTTAATAATGAAGCCTTGCGTTCCAGTTTAATAATGTATCAGTTCAGTGGGCAATGCCAGCAATAGATAGGATGTGCTTTTATGACCGTTTCTCCACATGCAAAATCTTTGGTCACACGTGGGCTGCTAGACAGGTTGTGTAGGCTAGGCCCATGGCGTAAAAGGGACAGTGGCAGCGTGGATCCACAACTGGCTGCGAGACAGAAAGCAGAGAGTTGTAGTGAGCGGCTGTTTTTCAGATTGGAGGGAAGTGAGCAGTGGTGTGCCACAGGGATCGGTTTTGGGACCATTGCTGTTTGTAATCTACATCAATGATCTGGACTTGGGTGTACGGAGTACAGTTTCCAAGTTTGCAGATGACACTAAGTTAGGGAGAATAGTAAACAGTGAGGAGGATAGTAGCCATCTGCAAGAGGATATAGACAAATTGGTAAAGTGGGCAGACACATGGCAGATGAAGTTTAATGCAGAGAAGTGTGAGGTGATGCATTTTGGGAGAAGAAATGAAGGGAGGCAATATAGGCTAGATAGTACAATTTTAAATGGTGTAAAGGAACAGAGAGACCTGGGGATTTATGTTAGTGACTCGTTGAAGGTGGCAGGACAGGTAGACAAGGCTGTTAAGAAGGCATATGGGATACTAGGCTTTATAAATAGGGGTATAGAGTACAAAAGTCAGGAAGTGCTGACTAACCTCTATAGGACTTTGGTGAGGCCTCAGCTGGAATACTGTGTTCAATTCTGGTCACCACACTACAGAAAGGATGTGAAGGCATTGGAAAGGGTACAACGAAGATTCACTAGGATGGTGCCAGGATTGAGGGACTTCAGCTATGAGGAGAGGCTAGATAGGCTAGGGTTATTCTCTCTGGAGCAGAGAAGATTGAGGGGAGACCTAATAGAGGTTTATAAGATCATGAGGGGTTTCGACAGGGCAAATAGAGAAAAACTATTTCCACTCGTGGGTGAATCTGTGACTCGTGGTCACAGATTTAAAATAGTTTCAAGGCGAAGTAGAGGGGAGCTGAGGAGAAATTTTTTCACTCAGCGAGTTGTTCGAATCTGGAATGCATTGCCTGAAAAGGTGGTGGAGGCTGATTCGATAACAACTTTTAAAAGGGAATTAGATCTTTATTTAGGGAGAACGGGTCTATTAGGCTATGGGGAGCGGGCAGGGCAGTGGGATTGAATCGCTCTTTTCAAAGAGCCGGCACAGACTAGATGGGCCGAATGGCCTCCTTCTGTGCCGTAAAATTCTATGATTCTATGATTCTATGATCACAAGGAAATCAATTCTTTAGGCGAGTTGTCTGAGGCCTACGTACGTGCCTCCTTGCAACGATTGATAAAGCAACATTAATAGCTGCTGGACGCAGAATTTTTGTCCACTATCTCATCTGAGCAATTTGGGAGGTAGACAAAGAACATAGAATATAATTTTTTTAATTGTTAATGTGATTAATGCACCAACAAATTGTATGATTTTACAAATACAAACTTTTGTTTTTGTCTTCCTGTTAAAGTGCTTCCAGGACCAGTGAATACAGTTTACATTCCAATTGGCAATTTAAATCACCAAGAAGATATTCCATGGATGTGGCGCATTCACAAAAGACTAAGAAACATCGCAGAGACAGCGATGGCGCAAGAATGAGTTTCAAGGGACGAGAGCGGCACCCCATTTACCCCCAAAGTGGTTGAAAGACCATTTCACACACTAAGGTTCAAGCCCAAAGTTTAATTCGCAAAGGTGATCTGGTTTAGCTAATCTTGGATTATCCACAAAATGCTGAGAATATACTTAACTGCTCAAGTTTTGTAAAGTTGAGGAACCTATAAAAATGAAATATTTCTTCAATTTTGTCATTCAGTGTTGTTGGCATTTTGCAAAATATTTTTAAAAAATCATTTTTATTTTGCTTCTTTCCAATTTTTACTGCCTTTTGAGAGGATTTGCCCCCCCGCCCCCCCCACCCCACCCCCCAAAAAAAAATTATCCTTAAAATTTCTCTTTAAATTCTTAGGCACGAAAAATGAGTGGTTCAGCGCACTCGCCTTCCAACTGAGAGAACCTGGGTTCGATTCCTCGCGGGGCAAAACCTCGAGGAAGTTTCCTGACTCCACGCGCCTGATAAGCATCCCTCAAGAAAACACAGTAATAACTTGGTCCTTTCAACCCACGGCTGCGCGCGGGACACGGCTGCGCGCGGGACACGGCTGCGCGTGATGGGCTGCCGCGTTTCGCCCACAAAATACAGTCAATTCACTTCACAGTGCATTGTGTGAAGCTGTTCTGTATTACAGAACAGCTTCAGAACAGCTTCACACCAATTGTAGGAACAGAGAGATCGAGGTTAGATGTTGTGGTTTACATGGTGTAGGATCATATTCTCTCCTGTTCGCAGTGTCCTGGCGCCGGGTTGCCCGCTTCAATCAACCAAAACTTACGTTTATATCGCGCCTTTCACGTCGAGAGGACGTCCCAAGGCGCTGTACGGTTAGGTAGGGACAACAGCAGTTGGTGGGGGGGGGGAGAGGGGCAGGAGGAAGGAGAGCAGGAGAACTGATCGTATATTTGAGGGCGAAACGCGGCAGCCAAATTGCGCACGGCAGCGTCCCACAAACAGCCATGTTAGTGGGATTAGGGGGGAAAGGGGGGGGGGGGAACCGATGGCAAGGGGAGTATCCAGCGTGTCCTTGCCCTGGAGTTCCCGGGTAGGCGGTGTGACCTGTGTCTGCCGAGGAACTTTCTACGGTTGCCCTCGACCCTCAAGTGGATCCACCCCAATCGGGGGCGGGGGGGGGGGATAGTGAGGGGAGGGTAGAACTGCCAACATTAGTGAATGTTCTGTCGGGGTTTGTGTTTGCTGACCGTGTGTGTTTGACCAGGGTCACGCTGTCTCATCCCCTGCTCGCCCTCCCGCCCGCGGTGCCCATCGGGTGCGTGTTCCCGAGCGCGCCCCCCCCCCCCCCCCCCCTCCTGAGGCACACTACCCATCGGGCTCCCCGCTGGATTATAAACTTATTAAATGATTTCTGTAAGGGTGAAGTCACAATAATGGTAATCCTCGCATTCGATACAGCACTTTTCACATCATCTGGAGCACTGGTTCCCAACCTCGTGTCCCGACCCACATCAGGGTTGCGGGGGTTCCTCAGTAGGGTCGTGAACGTTTTTTTTTCTTTTTTAATGCTGAACAGTGCCCGAGGTGACACCCACCGCCCACCAATTTGTATGAAAGACCGTACTAGCAAGTTGCGCTGAGTCCACAAAAGAGACAGAGATATTGTTTTGTTTTGGCTGAGCTTTGCTTCAGTTACGCAGTCACCCCCCCTAAGGGTTAACAGGACCTGTTGGTGGCCAATTTAGGATCGCAGCAAAAAAAGGTTGGGAACCATTGTTCTAGAGGTATTAAAGCACTTCACAGAAAATGCTGTAAAATGAATTGACTATATTCTTTAGGTAGAACGCAGCAGCCACTTGCGCACGGCAGAGTCCCACAAACCTTTGTGGATTGACATGAGCAATTTATTACTGTTTTATTTTAAGAGATTATTATCCAGCATGTGACGTAAGGAAAGTTGCCCAAGGTTTCGTCCTGCCGGGAATTGAACTCAGGTCTCTCGCTTGTAAGGCGAGTGCTCTAAACACTGAGCTAGAGGAATCCACACTGAATTTCGTGACTGTTTCTTCCAATATATACCATGATGCTTCCAGTGATAGTCCTGATCTTTAGTTGCCTTGTTACCTATTCTCAACAGTGAAGATAATTGTCTGTAGTGATTGGAATGATCTTGTAGGGCAGACAGTAGCAGCAAACTTTGTGTCACTGATTGAGTAGATTTCCACAGCTGATCCATATCTAATGACCGATTTTGATGCTCATTTTAACAAAATGTTCAAACGCTTCACCGAATCTACTGTAAAATGAATTGACTGTGTGCACAACATAAGGCGCTATATGAAATAAAAGGCTGTTTATTATTAGCAGTAGCTGTTGTGTAAATTGTAGGGCCTAGCAGGCAGTCAGGCAGGAGTTAATGTGTAGAGAGGCCACTGAGTCAGAGCGAGGGAAGGAGGGAACGAAGATAAATCAAATGAATGACGTGTGCACTGTGAAGGAGGGAGTAGGGAAATGGGGTAAGAGGCAGACGCAGAGAGAAGGGAGCGAGTGGCAGACAGGAGGCTAGAGTGCGGGGAAAGAGAGCCCAGAAAGGAGGTTGTGTAGGGCATGGAGGGTGTGTGACAGCGAGCCGTGGGGAGGGAGGTGTAGAGAGTGCAGACAGTGGGGGTGTCTGGGTGTCTGTGGGGAGAAACATACGAAAGCTAACGTGAGGACGGGAGGCAGTTGAGGAGGGGTAGAGAGCGAGTGTGTTTATCGCTTCTCGGCCTTTTGGCTAAGATCAAGTGTAGTATCTGTTCTTATCAGTTTAATATCTGATACGTCCCCTATCTGGGGACCATATATTAAATTGATTTTTGGAACAGGGAGATGGAATAGGGGCTTGCTCCATCCACTCCACGCATCGACCTGGTATTGCAGTACCTCCAGGCACGGTGCACCTCCCTCGGGAGATCTCAACCAATGAAAAATAGATAAATCCTCACTGCCTCTTTATTGAGCAACTACTTTTGTTGGCAGTGTGTTTTTTATGATAATAATTCTTGCATCTAATTTATTGCCTTATTACATTTTTGAAACGTCTCAAAGCACTTCATTGAATAAACTGCCAAGTGAATTAATTGTACACTTTTTGTGTGAAGTGAATTGATTGTATATTTTGTGTGCAAGGACGTCCCAGCTGCTTTACTGATAGGAATCATAGACAAGTTATTATTTGCTAATTGGCAGATAAACAATAATAATATTTATTATTTTTAGTCAATTGGTGGATAAATAAATATCCAGTGACCCAAACACTGATAGGAATCTTAGATAATTTACTATTTTTTATCATTTGGGGAATTGCTTTTCCAGAGATAAGAATTCCTTTTAAAAAATAATTTGGCCACTCAATGAACAACAACAACAACTTGGATTTATATAGCGCCCTCCACATCAGACGGCATCTCAGAGCGTTTTACAAAATATATCCTGGGGCCGAGCCAGGGGGAGGGGGAAAAAGATGACAAAAAGTGCGGCTGAAAAGAAAAGTCTTTAGGCGCGACCTGAAAATAGGAAAGTAGGGAGTGAGGCAAAGTGAGTAAGAGAGGGAGTTCCACAGCCTCGGGCCACAGTGGCTGAAGGCATGGCTGCCGACAATCCACAAATGTTTGTGGGAAACTGCTGTGCGCAATTAGCTACTGTATTTCACCCACATAATATACAGTCAATCCACTTTGTAGTGTGTTCTGTGAGGTGCTTCAAGACGTTTCAAAGACAAGGTGCTCTATACATTAGAAACTTCCACCCTCATGGCTACAGAGGTGTAGCATTGAATTTCAGCATAAGCCTGGGAAAACACTATCGGTGGCAGACACACTAAGTCGAGCCACCAGTCGAAGAGAACAAGCGACTACAACAACAACCTACAAGAACAACTTCCACTTGTTTAGCACCCTCCATGCCGGACAACGCCTCAGAGCGCTTAACAATGGTTGGAGTCCAATGCCGAGCCAAGGGGAGGGGGAAAGTGACTGTAAGCACAGTCAAAGTGAAAGCTCATCAAGCGCGGCCTGAAGATGGGGAAGTGGGATAAAGGGGCTAAGGGAGGGAGATTCAAAGTGTCGGGGTGTAGTTGCTGAAAGCACGGCAGCCGATAGTGCCGTGGAGGATTTGGGGGACAAGGAAAAGGTCGGACTCAGTAGAGCAGAGGCAGCGGGTACTACTATGAGGAAAGAGGAAGTAAAAGAGGTAGGGGGTGCAGAGGAATGGAGGGATTTGCACAAAAGTGTGAGGATCTTCAAGTCGATTCACTCTGTGACAGGGAGCCAGTGGAGTTTGGCCAGGAGTCAGGTAATTGGGATATGAAGTTTGGCTATTGTGTAAGCTGTGGGGCCCAGCAGGCAGACAGGCAGGCAAGGCAGGAGTTAATGTGCAGAGAGGCCACTGAGTCAGAGCGAGAGGAGGAGGGAACGAAGATGAATCAAATGAATGACGTGTGCACTGTGAAGGAGGGAGTAGGGAAATGGGGTAAGAGGCAGACGCAGAGAGAAGGGAGCGAGTGGCAGACAGGAGGCTAGAGTGCGGGGAAAGAGAGCCCAGAAAGGAGGTTGTGTAGGGCATGGAGGGTGTGTGACAGCGAGCCGTGGGGAGGGAGGTGTAGAGAGTGCAGACAGTGGGGGTGTCTGGGTGTCTGTGGGGAGAAACATGTGAGAGCTAAGGTGAGGACGGCAGGCAGTTGAGGAGGGGTAGAGAGCGAGTGTGTTTATCGCTTCTCGGCCTTTTGGCTAAGATCAAGTGTAGTATCTGTTCTTATCAGTTTAATATCTGATACGTCCCCTATCTGGGGACCATATATTAAATTGATTTTTGGAACAGGGAGATGGAATAGGGGCTTGCTCCATCCACTCCACGCATCGACCTGGTATTGCAGTACCTCCAGGCACGGTGCACCTCCCTCGGGAGATCTCAACCAATGAAAAATAGATCAATCCTCACTGAGTCATTATTTTCTTTCCTCCTGACATGAAATCCACTGCACAAATATAATTTTTCTTTTTAGTATTGTTTATTTTGATAATAATTATCCTTTCATTTTATGTAACCCTCTTATCACATCATTGAGAAATGTATCAAAGTGCTTCATTTCATTTGTTTTGCCATTGTTAAGCAGTTACACTGATAATCAAGTTATTATTTTGTTATTGTTGGTAAATTGGTCAAATATTATTTATTATTGTTGGTCATTTGGCAAATAAATAAAAAGTGACACAAACACTGACAGAAAAAGCAAATAGAAAGGCGAGAGAAGTCATGTTTGGGCCAGGCCAGGCCAGGCCATAAGCAGATGGAAAATGTGAAACGTGCAAAATGTGAAAACTAGGAAATACGCAAACCAATTATATGGCCAGAGAAACCAAGCAGACCTTGGACCAAAATAGGAACTCATTTGTTTTATTATAATAAGGAAAACAACATCAACAAAATTACACTTGTTTCACCCGATGGGTCCATCGAAGAGGAGAATCTTAAGGCGAGACGTGAAGGAGGCCAGTGAGGAGGAAAGGCAGAAAACTGCTAAATAATAGACTGACACGCATCAAGATATCTATACTAATAAAGACAAAGTATCTGTCTGTTTGTATGTCTGTGTATCTGACAATCATGCAATAACCGATTGATTCATACCTCATTGTACAGGTCTTGCTACTACAACAACAACAACAACAAATTACACTTATAGAGCGCCTTTCACGTCGGGAGGACGTCCCAAGGCGCTGCACAGGAGGCGTGTGACCCGAGCTGGGAGGGGAGTGTTTGGGAAGGGGTGAGACACAAAGGGGAGGTCGAAAAATTCGGGGTGGAACAAAAGGCACGGTCGAAGAGGAAAGTCTTCAAACCGGCCTTGAAAGAGGAAAGGGAAGAAACGAGACGGAGGGATTGGGGGATGGTATTCCATAGGGTGGGAGCGGTGTTTTGGGCATATTGTTTGGTGGGGATGTCCAATCATTGATGCAGAGTCGTTTCCTTAAATGACTTTGCACTGAAGATGTGTTCTACGTTTGCAAGCACATACATTTGTGAAAGCATGTTTTCTGCAACAAATTTTTTAAAATCCAAACAGTCTCGATAGCATCACCCTTGGTTGCTGTCGCCTCAACTGAATTTGAAGTTGACGTTGGTGCTCAGGTTCAAGAGAAATATTTTCCACAGTGTTAACTCTAAGACACTTAATGATCTTCTAAGTGTCAAGGAAATAAATGTATGTTAAATAATATAGATACATTTTGAGTGGATTGTATGAAAATTGTTTTCTCTATTGTTGATAACATTTTGACTGACATATTCAAAATGATCACTATTCAAAAGTATCTTTATTGTGTTCCTTTGTTAGTTTTAAAATTATGGATTAATCTGTTCGGGGTTTTGTTGAACATTCTCTGTTGGGGCCTCCACCTGTTGAGTTGATTTCTTATGTTTTTACTTTAATACATTAAACAATTTGTTGCATTTATTTCCATTTGAGATGGTCATCATTAAGTAATGCAGTCACACAATTTAAAACATAGGATCTTCTATACGATTATTTTTCAGTTTCTGAACAGGAAAACGCTCACATGTAAAACCCAGCACTCAAAACCCAAAAGATTGGATCACTCTGTTGTAGGCCACTCAAATGCAGTGCTGGGAAGATTAAGATGGATGTTATTAAGCAGATCCTATTTTTACCATATGTTTTGTGGGAAGTCACTTTAGATCCCCCCACCAACCAAGGTGACTTTGGTTATAACAACCACCTGTATTTCAATTGTGCCCTTCACAAAGGGTAGCTTCTCAGAGCTCTACTGTTTATGCACTAAACCATTCAAATATCCCTTAAAAAAAACCCTGCAAGGATTAATATTATAGTTCATTCTCAGGAAACCCAGTGGCTAGATGCTTACTGGATCCATCTATTCGTTTTACCCTTTAATATTATTTACCTCAAGTATTTATCCAATTCCCTTTTAAACAATTTGAGAGACTTAGCTTCAACAGCAGGTTGTGGTACAGCAATCTACTGAGCAGGAGTGGTCCTAGCTGGACAAGGAACTGGAAGCTTGCTGGACAGTACTGGGGATAAACTATCAATGTGATAAGGATGTGAAGACATTGGAAAGGGTACAAAGAAGATTTACTAGGATGGTGCCAGGATTGAGGGACTTCAGCTATGAGGAGAGGCTAGATAGGCTAAGGTTATTCTCTCTGGAGCAGAGAAGATTGAGGGGAGACCTAATAGAGGTTTATAAAATCATGAGGGGTTTCGACAGGGCAAATAGAGAAAAACTATTTCCACTCGTGGGCGAATCTGTGACTCGTGGTCACAGATTTAAAATAGTTTCAAGGCGAAGTAGAGGGGAGCTGAGGAGAAATTTTTTCACTCAGCGAGTTGTTCGAATCTGGAATGCATTGCCTGAAAAGGTGGTGGAGGCTGATTCGATAACAACTTTTAAAAGGGAATTAGATCTTTATTTAGGGAGAACAGGTCTATTAGGCTATGGGGAGCGGGCAGGGCACTGGGATTAAATCGCTCTTTTCAAAGAGCCGGCACAGACTAGATGGGCCGAATGGCCTCCTTTTGTGCCGTAAAATTCTATGAATCTAAATGTAGATTCAGCAGGTTAAACATCAGTGGTAAACCACCACACATTCTGGGAACCAAGCCTAAACACTCTTGTCAATTTACACACAAACTCTCTGGGATCAGGTAAGCAGGGTTGGTTCCTCTTGGAGGAGTCACTGTTTGTGGGATATTGCCGTGTGCAAATTGGCTGTTGTGTTCACCCATAAAATACACACTTTACATTGTGTCCTGTGAAGCACTTTGAGATATCTGGATGATGTGGTAAGGTGCTGAATTAACTGCAAGGATCATTATGTTGATTGTACAATCCACACACATATAGATCTCTCAGTAACAAAACACAAAATGCTGCAGATGCTGGAAATCTGAAACAAAAGCAAAGCTGGGAAAACTCGGCAGGTCGGGCAGCATCTATGGAGAAAAGAAAGTGAGTCAACATTTCGGATCCACAACTCTTCAACAGAACTAAACAAAGGGTCGTGGACCCGAAATGTTGATTCACTTTCCTTTCTCCATAGATGCTGCCTGACCTGCTGAGTTTCCCCAGCTCAGTCGTGGGTTGAAATGACCAATTTATTTTTAGGGATTATTTAATTTTAAGCAATAAGGAGTCCTGGAGCTCAGTGGCTAGAGCATTTGCCTTACAAGGGAGAGACCTGGGTTCAATTCCAGGCAGCGCAAAACCTTGGGCAAGTTTCCTTACTCCACACACCTGATAATAATCCCTCAAAAAAAATTTGGCCGTTTTCAATCCACGACTGTTTGTGGGACTCTGCTGTGCGCAATTGGCTGCCGCGTTTCGCCCACAAAATATACAGTCAATTCACTTTACAGTATATGTCCACATTAGACATCTAGAAGACGTGAAAAGAGCTACATCCAACGCAAGGATTATTATTATAACATTTCCCTGTGTGTGTGTGTGTGTGAGAGAGAGAGAGAGTGATATTAACTCTGTTGCTCAGCTGCAATCTCTTGTTGTGGGGGGAAGGGGAAGCAATTTGCCTGCTGAACTGCTGTCCTGGTGTGTGCCCAGCAGAGAGAGTGAGTGAGTGAGAGAATGAATGAATTGAATTGAATGAATGAATGAAATGGCTGTGGATGAATGTAATGCTGGAGATGAGATGCTCTCTCTGGGCCACAGGTGGGAGGTGCACTACTGGGTCACAGACACTGACTGCAGTAACCTCAACACACTGTGTGGGATGGTGGTGAGAAAACAAACAGAGGGAGGAGAGAGAGAGAGAGAGCCTGGACCTGCTCACCCTATTCACTGAGACAGCAGGAACCTGGATCAGGAATAACATCCAGACTTGTGTGTGTGTGTGTGTGTGTGGAGGGACAGATATCAGCGGATTGTATCAGTGGGGGGTGGATAGTTACAGAGTGTGTGAGAGAGGAAAAGACATCAGTGCAGTTGGCAACAGTTTGGAAACATTTTGGATTCTCTCTGGCGACTGAAAGCTGCCGACAAACAGCAGCAGAGGGTCAGTCAACACAGGACAACACAGAGAGCTGCTCACAACACAGAGAGCTGCTCACAACACAGAGAGCTGCTCACAACACAGAGAGCTGCTCACAACACAGAGAGCTGCTCACAACACAGAGAGCTGCTCACAACACAGAGAGCTGCTCACAACACAGAGAGCTGCTCACAACACAGGACAACACAGAGAGCTGCTCACAACACAGGACAACACAGAGAGCTGCTCACAACACAGAGAGCTGCTCACAACACAGAGAGCTGCTCACAACACAGGGACAGGACCCTGAGCGCGGTGCTTTGCTGACTCTCTCTCTCTCTCTCTCTCCCTGTCTCTGTCTCAGGGTTCAAACGTGTGTGCACCAGGTGACATTTACTTCGCTTCCTTTCCCTTCCCTCCTCCCCCCGAGCACGGATTTGAGGATGAAGACGGTCCGGGCCTGAGCTGGTGTCCAGTGTGCGGGGAGGGAGGGAGGGAGGGAGAGTTTCATGGCCGGGATCAGGTGCAGAGCTGGACACGGGCAGTGAGTTTGTGTTGGGAGCTCGGGGCTGCAGACCCTCCCTCTCTCCCCATGGCCGGGGAAGGTGTGCGGACAAAGGGAGCGGCTGGGGAGCAAGGCGGCGGCTCACAGCCTCACCAGGTCCCGGGCACCGAGCAGCGGCCGGGCCGAGCCTGGGAACACAGGGGGGCAGACGGCCACAAGTCTGTGGAGCTGGTGCTGAGCGGGGGGGCGCCCTGGGGGTTCACCCTGAGAGGAGGTCGGGAGCACAGAGAGCCTCTGCTCATCACCAAGGTAAGCCAACAGCAAAGCCAGACACCTTCCCCCCAACTCCCCCTCTCTCTCTGTGTGTGTGTGTGTGATACTCCAGGTGTGTAACAGGAGCGAACTCCCCATTTCGCCCACAAATATACAGTCGATTCCCCCCCCCCCCCCCCCACCTTTTTTTTGGAGACGCCGAGAAGGACGTGAAAAAGCGCTCTATGGAAATGCGAGGGTGACTATTTATCAGAGGTGTGTGTGTGTGTGTGTGTGGGTGGGGGGGGGAGGGAGGGGATAGCTCTGACTTTGAGCTCTACCCTTTCCTGGGCGGAAAAAGATCCAGGTCCATCCAGTTGGCCTCCCAGCGACCTTTAGTGACCTTCAGTGACTCATGTCCAGTGAGATTGTCATGTCCCAAGCTGTGTATTTTATCCCAAGATATTATTTCCTAACGAAAATCTATCCTCATTTATTCTTGAATGTATCACCCCGGTGAGAGAACTGTGTGCGCGTGTATTGTTTTTTACATATATACTGTATATATTTTTCCAATGACAAATTTGGCATATCAGGAAACTTTACATGTATCTTGCAACTTAAATCGCATTGGTTAGAGCTGGAATATGATGAATAGCTGGACGTAGGTTGGCTTTAGTGGTCATTTAAAAAAACTTAATTAGTATCGGGTAGTCTCAGCCCTGCACCAGGAACCATCTTCTCATTACTTATCTATGTAACGTGGTTTGCTTGTGTGTATTTTGTACAGTGAAATGTGTTTTGAAGACCATGTGTTCACTAGACTCCCCATAGGTTTATGGCGAAAACGGAATGGAGTTTCTCAGGGTCCTGGCCAACAATCCCCCAAATAAAATGGGTCACTCACTCCATGGCGGTTTGTGGGGACATTGCTGTGTGCAATGCCATGTTTTGCCCCCAAAAAACCAATAACATCTGAATATTTGTCACTCAAGTCCAGCGAGCACCTTGACACCAATTAATGCAATTCTGATCTTTCCCTTCGAGGGCACAAGGCTTCAGATGAAAGAAAAGAGAGGGGAGGTTTGAATTTCTTCTTTCTCATGTTTATTACAACAACAAATTACATTTGTGTAGCGACATTCACGTCAGGCGTACGTCCCAGCTCTTATACAGCAGGAATGAGGGCCTAGGCCGTGACTTCTTTAGGATTCATGTCCATTTTCCAAATGCTTGAGCATGGTATATGTTGAAGTATTGTTTTCTACTGTATCCATTTTAAAAAAGAACTTCCTACTCTTTCACCTTCTTGAAGTTGTGTCTCCACTCAAAGTCTAAGCATTCTACACAGGAAGACCTTGTTAGGATGTGCAAATAATGTAATGGGATTTAGCAATCCCTGTACTCATGTTGCCTGGGGAGTTGATCAGATATTTGGCAAATACTGGATTCAATAATAAAAAGTTTGATCAGATTTCCAGATCAATGCTAAATTTGCCTTCGGGTATCGGGTGCTTGTGTCTACATTTGTCAGATTGTAAACCTAATCTGGTTGAAAGCATTTACTCAAGACATGAATACCCAGAATCCCAGAATCCGCAAAGCATTTGCAAACCTGTCACAGGGCATCTATTTAACCCTTTGTGTGCTGTGTGCTTTCATAGTGTTTGGGCATTTTCCATTGTAAACCACAACTGTATTTATTTTTCCATTGCATACGTTTGAAAGTTTTAATTCTCCACTTCACGGCCTCTTGTGGGACATTTTAGTGTGAAAATTGGCTGCCACATTCTCCTACTACTGTACCTTACATTAACTTTTAGGGAATAAGTGAGATTAGAAGCAGTAAAAAACACTGTAAATTTTATTCTGTAAAGTTTTAACGCAGAACATGTTTTGCATACTTTAGATTTAATTTAGGGCTATTTAGCAGTATGAATTTTTATTTAATATACGATGGTTTTGAGGCATTTTCCTATGTGACGGCATTATATATGTGCAGTGGGTTGTTTTTGACAACATTTAAGAAGCAAACATTTTGGAGCTCTGAATTGTTTAGCTTCTGGAATACAGTGGAAGTCTCAGTGAATGGTGCCTGGAAATCTTTAGAAAGGTGTACGGTGAATTCCTGATTAAACAAGGAGTTGGGATATGTGTTATTTTCATACCTGTGGGTGAACTCACCATTCAGTAACTGCTTGAACTTTGCTATTTGGGTTACAAAGATTCTACTCAAAAATGTAGATGTCAGCCAGGCCCAGTCTTGCCTCTGATCAGAAGTTTTGTACTGTGGAGTCCTGTAGCTGAGTGTTAGAGTACTCACCTTGCAAGGGAGAGACCTGGGTTAAGATTTCCGCAGGGAAAAACCTTGGGCAAGTTTCCTTACTCCACATGCCTGATAATAATCTTTTATTCAAAAATGGTTATGACGATCCACGACTGTTTGTGGGACACTGCTGTGTGCAATTGGCTGCTGCATTTCGCCCAAATATATACAGTCAATTCACATCACAGTATAATTTACAGTATATATCCTGTGGAGATATCCTCCTGATGTAAAAGCCATCATATATCAAATGCAAGGATTATTTATGTGATAAAACCCCTCTAAAGTTTAATGTTTTGTCAATAATGAACTGATGCAGATACTGTTGTATACAAAGTTACAGGAGATGTATGTTTCACCTATTTTAGCTTTGAAACACAACTACAATGACATTGTATAGCGCCTTTCATATCGGGAGGACGTCTTAAGGCACCGCAAGTTTAATTATGCTTATTCATCATGAAGTATGGTCATATTTAGAAAGAGAAAGCTTATTAAATTAGGGGAGGATAGGATTGCAGGGCTATGGGTAGAGAGTGGGGTACTGGGATCGACTTGAACAGCTCTTTTCAAAGTGCCAGAACAGACATGATGGGCCGAATGGTCTGCAGTGCTGTATAATTCTACGATTAAGAAGTTGATCTCTTAATCTGGTCAGTCTTGACTCAGTCTATCCCAATTGTGAGCAATCTGCAATGATTGACATTTAATAGTCTTCAAAGCAGCACTATTTTATAATTAAATAAATATTAGGGGAATAAATACATGGCAGAGTTTCATAACGTGTTCACTGTGTTAATGAAACATTGCAAACTTTACCTTTATGTAAAAGCAAAACAAAATTACATTTGTTTAGCGCCTTTCATGTCAGGAGGACGTCTCAACGCGCTGAGGGTACACTTGGGAAAGTTTATAAATATTAGCCATTCTACCATCCAAACCGCAGGATTAATGATGAATTATTTAACTGTAGTTTCCACAGGTATTTAACATCAAGCTGTGTTGTTCGGTAATGTTTATTTATTATGCCATGACTGCTTTATTAATCAAAGTTGATAACTATCTATAGTGCAGGAATCTCATTGTCTTATTGGCAGGGGCTCATTGCTCCCCAAAAAGCATACTTTTTACTAAACAGTATTTGGTGCAGGACAAATTACATGTAATGTTACCTATTTTGCACAAATCAATGAAAAATATGTGTAGTCTGCATACGTTTCCAATCTCTTCTAAAAGAATGCCTGCACTGTGCAATGCATTTCAGAGAAACCACTGGGAAGATCTTGCTTTCGATTAGGAATAAACATCTGGCCGTTTAAAGCTTCTGAACAACTAAACTAAAATGTAAACCTCGTTGCTCGAAAGAGGAGGAAGATCTACTTTTTGCCAGAGTCATTCCCTTATTTCTAATTGCAAATTTTCAAATGAAAAATACAGTAAACTCTTTGACTCGACCCTGGCTGTCAACGACATCGCTGTCAATATCCCGGCCACAATTTATTTCTGCATTTACACATATGCCTAAATCACCATTCTGGATACCTTGGCACTGACTGTTTTTTCTTGGGAGTTATCAGGAGCTTATTGTACATACAACGTGTAATCGGTCGTGGTTATAATAAAAATAATAACAAGCCTTGTATTCGATATAGCAATTTATCACATTGTCAAGACGTCTGACAGTGCTTCATGGGACATTTTGTGGGCAAAACGCGCAGCAATTTCAACAATTTGCTAAAATTGTTGGCAAATTTTTGAATAGTACCGTGAGAACTTCAACATCTCCCTGAACAGGCTGGGGAGACCTCAGTTTAATGTCTCATCCGAAGGATGGCACCTCCGACAATGCAAAACATCCCCAGCACTGCATTAGAGAATTATCTTAGACTATGTGATTCCAAGTCCCTACATGGGGCTGAAGTCATAACCTTCTGAGTCAGAGACGAGAGTGCTACCACAGAGCCAGGTTGTTAGCATAAGCTCCTTCACGAGGAACACCATTGTAGATGTCCTTCTCTCCTCAGCTATTCTGTGATATTATCTGTGGTTTAATTCACTTGTACTAAGGGTTTCACATCAGAGCTTAGGGACTGGACCGGTTGACCACATAAATAAATATGTGTTCTTTTGATGCTGCTGCCTACTCAACTGATCACCAAGCTTTTCAAGGTGGCACTGCTCTGTATCCGCTATCAGACAGGCCCACGTTTTAGTGAATGAAGGGAGGGACAAAATATGAGGAGGAAAGGAAACTAGGAACTATAATGCCACCTTAATGACATATTTAAGATTTAATTTTTTTGTTCAGACTGACACTTTGAACAAAAAATGCAGCATGGATTTTTCTTCCCCTTTAAACCTTCTTGTTTCAGTGTTCTATCATGGATGCCATTTTTGTTTCCCTGTATTTCATGCAAGGAAATAAGCTTGTATTTCTACCTTGCGCTGCTAATTCAAAGTTTGGAAAGAACCGCTTAGTTGGTAACTCATTTTTTTTTAACATTGCAGTCTGATTTCACAAATGTGAACATACGTGTACGCAGTATGTACGCATACATCTACTCTACTACATATTTACATTTTTGTACAATTCTGCTCTTTAAATTGCACAATCTAAACCATTATAAATTTGAACATTATGATTTACATTTATATAGCACCTTTCACATCGGGAGTTTGACAGTGCTGGCTGGGGCAGATGGGAGGTGAGGGGGTGGAGTACAAAGATAATAATAATTCTTGCGATTTGTATGACTTGAAGTGTGGTCAAATCATGTAGTCAAACAAGACATCAACCTTTGGATACTGAAAGACATTCATTGGTTTTAAATGCAAGGATTATTATTATTATAAGTATAGGTTTGACATTGAAAATGGTTTCATTCATGATGTATGTGTAAAATGAATGTTGTGATTTGCGAAGGTTTAAGGCATGGAGGAATATCTGGATTGTGAAATGTTTCTTAGTTCTTGTGGAGCTCCTGTTGCTCAGTGGTTAGAGCATTTGCCTTACGAGCGTTATACTTGTGTTCAAATCCAGGCAGATCAGGCCGAAACCTTGGGCAAGTTTTCTTACTCCACACGCCTAATAATAATCCCTTCAAAAAAACCACAATAATAAAATTGGCCATTTCAATCCATGACTGTTTGTGGGACACTGCCGTGTGCAATTGGTTGCTGCGTTTCGCCCACAAATATACAGTCAATTCACTTTACAGTATATTCTATGAAGCGCTTTGAGACGTTGATAAGATGTGAAAAGCGCTATACCAAAATGCAAGAATTAGTATTATTATATTATAATCCTCAGCATGTGCTAAATACATTTTATAATTTTGATTTTAAGGTCATTATACTATTCGAGGCACTCTCCAAATTTCAGGACATTTACTTTGAGTTCTAGTTTATTTTTGTTAACCTTGAGAATTAATAATATCACCAAAGGAACTTGCTTGGTGGCATTACTAAATTTGGCAAGGTGAAGGTGTTGGATCCCATTGTCCTTGAGAAGCTTAATATTCTGTTATGTTTGCTTTACATTTAAGTTGAATATGTGCAGAATATTGCTGATGTGTTTAATGTTCCTGTGATTGAGCTCAAAATGCCACAACGCATGCCATTTCACTTTTCTGATGGGTTCTTCTGTTTAAGTTGTTCTATGCATGCTCTATGAAGTCCTGTTCAAGCATAAGTGCCAGTAAAGTAATAGAATAAATCAAACAGCAAGTCCAGTTAATAAGCTGTGTCCTTCCTAACAATGTCTGCTCAGCAGGACAGACTGTTGAGTTGAGTTTCAAAGTAATTTACACCAGACTCCTTATCACCTTTTCTGTATTTCCATGTATTGAATTTCAAATGTGTTTGCAGTCATTTTAATCTGGTGAATTAACTTGTAAATTTGATTGGCAAAAGGCCTTCTTTATTAAATGATGAGCGATCGATGTAAAGTGATCAATCTGACTGGATCAAAATCCAGCTGTTAGCATTTTTAATTAATAACTCTGTGATGGTCCTATCTGCAGCTGTCCAAGGAAGATTCTTTTTGTGAAACAGTACGCATCTCAGGAGCATTTCCACATACCTCCTCACCTAGTTACCCTCCTTCTCCAAGCCTCCACTCACACTTCTTCTTCAGATGATCAATGTAATCATCTAATAAACCATTCTTTGCACCTTAGGACAGCCTCCCGATGTGAAAGGCGCTTTACAAATGAAGTTTTGTTGGTTATCAGCCTCAGATCCATTCGATTTTCTCCCTATGCTCTCAACCTTTGATGCAGGAAAGTAGGTGGGGTCAATCTATTTGCAACCCTCATCCACATCCACTGGACTGGTTGCTAGGAGCTGTGCAAGGATACACAACTGTTTGTTTCTTCTTACTCCTCTCCCTTCTCATGGAAAAAACTCTGATCTTCAATCAATATTTCTTCCCAGTGTGTAGAGGTGAGAATAGTGGGAGGTGGGGTGTGGGGGGTGTTAGAAGAGAGAGGTAAAAGAAATGAGGCAGTTTGAACACATGTACTATCACTTTCTGGTGATAGTTTGTCTTTACAGTGCTGAACTTCTCAGGCTGACTGATTCGTTCCTCAGTGAAAGCTGTAGTTTGGAGTAGTCTCGCTTCTATTCTTTACGACTATTATGTTGAACCTCCTTTGGTTATTGTGCTACCTGTGTAGGATAGTACTGTCGTTCGGTTATGTTTGTCAGCCTGGCTAAGTGGTAGCTCTCTTGCCTCTGAGTCAAGGCTGCGGGAGCAAGCCCCACTATGGGACTTGGAATCACATAATCTAAGGCTGTGGTTCCCAATCTTGGGTCCCGACCCAAATCACAGTCGCGGGGTCCTCAGTTGGGTTGCGAAGGGTCATCCGAATATTTTTTTAACGTTCAAAATGCTTTAATGCTAAAAAAAAACGTACCCAAGGTAACACCGCCGATCAATTTGTATGAAAGAGCGCACTTACGAGTTGTGCTGAGTCCACAAAAGAGACGGAGATAAAGTTTTGGCTGAACTTTGCTTCAGTCGCGATGTCACCCCCTAGGGTTGGGAGGACCTGTTGGAGGCTAATTTGGGTTGCAGCAAAAAAACGTTGGGAACCACTGGTCTAAGGTGACACTCCAAAGCGGTCCCGGGGATATGTTGCATTATTGAGGTGCTGGTCTTTGGATGAGATATTAAATCGAGATCACAACTGCCTATTCAAATGGATATTAAAGATCCCATAATAATCCTTGCATTTGATATTTGATATGCCGTGGTATTATTTGAACAGAGAAGGGAGTTTCTCAGTGTCCCTGCTAACAATCCCCCAAATACAATTGGTCCATGGCTTTTTCAGGGACATTGCTGTGCGCAACTAGCTGCTGTTGGGATGTCCTCTAAACTTGAAAGGCGCTCTATAAATGTAATTTTGTTGTTGTTGTGTTTCACTTACAAAATACAGTCAATCTACTTTACTTTATATTCCTGTGAAACGCTTTGAGATATCTCGACGACGTGATAAATCCCATTTATATTTTAAAAAATGTTTTACCCCTCTGAAACATCTTCTCTGAAGACTGAAGGGCCCTAGTTTGTGTAATCGCTGCTCATAGCTCTTTCTTCAAACACTAAGCAATGAATCCTCATTGTTCTCCTCTGCACTGCCTCCAGTGCCTCTTCCCCCTCCTGGTCCATAGGCAGCCAGGGCAGTTCTGTGTTCTCGAAGCCCTACCTTCAGATTAGCTAATTGAGTACCTCAAAACATTAGGATTTAAACAAAACACAAAATACCGCAGATGCTGGAAATCTAAAGTAAGAAGTTGCTGGGAACACTTAGCAGGTCAGGCAGCATCTTTGGAGAAAGGAAAGTGAAATGCTGACTCAATTTTCCTTTCTCCAGTGACAATATTTTTGTTTCAGAAGGTAAGGATTTGCTAGGCCAAAGAAAACCAAAGTCCACCTAATTCACCTTCCACTATCCTGGCAATCGTCCATATCGTGTTCAAAACTATATACTGAATCCTGAAATATGATTTTCTAGCAGAAATCTATGTACAGTAATTTGTTCTTTGAACTACTTACTCACTGAAGTAGTGTTTTTAAATTTACCTCCCTTCAATCAAAGGCCGTGTCCTCTTGTTTTACTGTTCAAAACAAGATAAAACAACTTATCATGGTACAGCTCAGAATCAGCACAGCAAATTTACATTTTATTGTGTCTTTCACATTGGGAGGATGTTTCAAGGTGTGGAATCAAACCCAACATCCTCCTCATCTCAATAGTTGAAGCGCTCTGAGACGCCGTCCGGCGTGGAGGGCGCTATATAAATCAATGTTGTTGTTGTTGGCTCAATTAATGTTGAAAAAGAAGTTGCATTTTGATATCACTGTATCACACCCAAATACTTTACATTCATTGCTGGCAAATGTGGTGATTCTTTGTAGAAGCAAACGCAGGGGCTGCTTTACATACTGGAGGTGCTACAAACAGCCATTAGGTGTGTGATCAGTTTATCTGGAAGACCATAGGCTAGGACATTACCTTCTCTTTTTGAACAGCAGGGCTCAAACTAACAATATTCCAACCCAGAGTGCTGCCAACTGAGCCTAGTGGACAGCCATCAAATCAGCCTGGGAGATTGCCTTCATTTCTTAAATATAAGCTGTTGGTAACAACAACAACAACAAATTATATTTAGAGAGCGCCTTTCACGTCGGAAGGACGTCCCAAGGCGCTGCACAGGAGGCGTGTGACCCGAGCTGGGAGGGGACTGTTTGGGAAGGAGTGAAATACGAAGGGGGGGTAAAAGAGTTCGGGGTGGAACAGAAGGCACGATCGAAGAGGAAAGTCTTCAAACCGGCCTTGAAAGAGGAAAGGGAAGAGACGAAACAGAGGGATTGAGGGATTGCATTCCAAAGGGTGGGAGCGGAGAAACTGAAGGCCCGGCCTCTGATGGTGGGGCGGTTCGGGCGGGGGGCTTGGAGCAGGCCAAGTCCTGTTGAACGGAGGGTCCGGGTGGGCCTGTAGGGGGAGAGTAAATCGGTTAGATAGGGTGGGGCAGGCCGTGTAAGGCCTTGTAGGTGAGGACGAGGATCTTGAACTCGATCCACTGGAGGATGGGGAGCCAGTGGAGACGGGCGAGGGTGGGGGTTATGTGGTCGCGGAGGTGGGTGAGGGATAGTACATGGGCTGCAGAGTTTTGGATGGCCTGTAGCCTGTGAATGGAGGAACTGGGGAGGCCGACAATGAGAGAATTTCCGTAGTCCAGCCGTGAGGTGATGTATGCATGCACGAGTGTTTCGGCAGCGCGGGGGGTAAGATAGTTGCGGAGCCTGGCAATGTTGCGCAGGTGGAAATAAGCGGTGCCGGTCAAGGTGCGGATGTGGGAGAGGAAGGAAAGTTTTTGATCGAACATGATGCCGAGGTTCCTGATTGGCTTTGTGAGGTGGAGAGTGCAGCCTTGGATGTTGAGGCTGGCAGCGCCCGATGTGCGGAGGCGCTGGCTTGAGCCAATCAGGAGTGCCTCGGTCTTACTCACGTTCAATTGCAGAAAGTTGTCCCTTGTCCACGACTCGATGTCGGACAGACATGCTGTCAGAACATCGATCGTCTGGGGGTTGAGGGATGAGGCAGAAAGGTACAACTGGGTGTCGTCCGCATACATATGGAAATTTACCCCATGTTTGTGGATGACGTCGCCCAGAGGGAGCGTGTAAAGGGTGAAAAGGAGGGGACCGAGGACAGAGCCCTGAGGGACGCCGTGAGAAACTGTGCGGGGGTTTGAAGAAAAACCATTGGAAGAAACAAAATGTAAACGGTGAGTCAAATAAGAGTGGTACCAGTCAAGGACTGTGCCTTGAAGGTTGAGGTGGGAGGAAAGACGTTGAAGGAGGATGGTGTGATCGACTGTGTCGAACGCAGCAGACAGGTCAAGGAGGACGAGGAGGCAGAGGGAGCCCTGGTCACAGGCGGTTAAGATGTCATTTGTGACCTTGACCAGGGCAGTTTCTGTGCTGTGGATAGGGCGGAAACCTGATTGGAGGGGTTCAAGAAGTGAGTGAGTTGAAAGGAAAGAGCGGAGCTGGGAGGCAACCACTCTTCAAGGACCTTGGATAAAAACGGGAGGTTGGAGATGGGTCGATAACTTGATGGTTGCGACGCATCAAGGGAGGGTTTCTTCAGGATAGGGGTGATGGTGGCTGTTTTAAGGGAGGTGGGAACGGTGCCTGAGGAGAGGGAAAGGTTAATGGTGTCAGAAATGAGCGGGGCTAACAAATGGAGCTGGGTGCGGAGGAGGGGGGTGGGGATGGGGTCCAATGAGCACGTGGTGGGTTTCATGGAGGTGATTGTTTTTGTGACTGAAAACGGGGTGGTGGGGTTGAAAGTGTGAAATGGGGGGTGAGTAGGGGTTGAGGTAGCTGATGAGGGCGCGGAGGTGGTGAAGTGGTGAGGGGAGGAAACCGCAGAGCGTATTTTCTCAATTTTAGACTCGAGGAAGTCCAGCATCTCCTCACAACGAACGTTTGAGGAGAGGATCTGCGAGGTGAGGCGGGGGGGGGGCAGAGGAGCTGGTTGGTGGTGGCGAAGAGGAGGCGGTGGTTGTCCTTCGCTTCCAGGATTATCCTGGAGTAGAAGGCTGATTTGGCGGTGGCTAGGGCGGAGCGGTAACATTTGATGCGGTCCAGCCAGATTTGCCGGTGGACCGTGAGGCCAGATTTGAGCCAGGTGCGTTCAACTGCTCTCACTTGGCTTTTGAGGGAACAGGTGAGTTGTGTACCACGGTGATGATCGGGAATGGGAGACAGTTTTGGAGGTGAGAGGGGCCAGGGTGTCGAGGGTAGTGGAGAGGGTGTTGTGGAGGGCGGTGGAGGCGGAGGATGGGTCGGTACAAAAAGAATGCCATTGTGGGAAGAGGTCGGAGGTTTCTATGGCAGAGGTGAAAGTTTGAGGGGGAATCTGCTTCCAGGGCCGGTAGAAGATGGTGGTGGGTTTGGAAGTGGAGGGGGGAGGGATAGAGGTGTTGCAGGAAATGAAAAAATGGTCGGAAATGGCCTTGTCTGTGATGGTGACGCCAGAGACGTTGAGGCCTCGGGTGATCACCAGATCGACAGGATGGCCGTGGGTGTGGGTGGCAGTGTTAATGTGAAGGGAGAAGTTGAAAGACGAAAGTAAAGAGGAAAATTCAGAGGAAATGGGGCAGGAGGGGATGAAATGAAGGTTGAAATCACCAAGAATAATAAGGCGATCAGAGGAGGCGCAAAGTGAAGTTAAAAGTGAGGAAAAATCTGAAATGAAAGTGGGGGAGGGTTTGGGGTAAGGAGAGGAAAGCATATCCAAACTGCAATTAACAAGGTTAATGACATGACCAGCAACAGGCTTATAAAACTCAGTGTGTTGTAAAATGTGTGAAAGTTTTTCAGGTGATAGAGGATGTTTGAGTTTGTAGTCAGTGTAAATGAACACAGAGCCTCAATTTTACTAATGCAAATAATCCGTTGTTACTGGTCAATCTGAATCTGAGTGCTCGGGGGAAGGGAACGATTGGGGGAGGTGCTTCATTGAGGTCCGTATCCCGCACAGTACAGCCTGTTCTTTCACACCTCAAAGTCGTTGGTTTCAGGAGTGATCAGCAAAGGGTGAGTTATTCGCTCACTCTGTTAGCAGACAGCGATGACTATCACCAAGAGAAGACAGACGAAAATAGCAACCAGTCCAAAAAGTTTATTAAAAAAAAAGAATGTGTGCTGAATTTGAAAAGAACATCATTATTATAGGGTTTGAGCTGATATTCTCAAACGCTGTAGTAATAATCTAGAGTTTAAGGACATTCGATCCTGTACTCTGTATTGATCCGCAGTCAAATGTTATGAGAAGTAGAGGCCTTGCTGTCAGGCACCCCACCCTAAATAACTCACCTGTCAAAATACTCCCATTATCCCTGTAGCTTCTCCAAAGATATTTGGAATGTTGCAGCTGGGACTGTGGAAAGGAATTGCGGGGTTTGTATACACATCCTGCTCTTTGACCGCAGGTTTCTGTCAATCATAAGGCAGAAATTAGGGTTAAAGTTCAGAGGTCGTTGGCAAAAGTATACAAACGTCTGGGCTTCCACTGATGGAGCTCAGCTGCAGAATGCCAAGTATTATCCTAACTAATCCAGTCAGGAATGTGATTTAATGGAAGTGCGATGTGCACTCCTCGGTGCCTCGTCAGTATTAAGTGGAGTTAAACATTCCGCCTTCTCTCTCTATACAATAAATTCCAGTCTCCCCAGTTACTCCAGTACTGGGAGTATACAGGCCACTCCCTTTTTCATAACTTCAGGATTCCAAACCTCTTTGCCAACAATAAGGCAGAGAGAATTGTGTTGTATGACTTACTGTGAAGCATTAACCTTGAGCGGTTTTCCCAAACAGCAAATTTCAGGGTCATTATTGATGGCTATCCCTCTGCCCCTTCCCACCATTGCTATAATGTTTACCAACTTCTCTCAAGAGGTAGACTTTAAAAAAATTAATTGTTCGTAAAACGACCTTCTCTGTACTCCCAAGGCAGATCATGAACCAAGACAGCAGCCGATTGAGAGCTTCAGCGCAAACTATTGTGGTAGAGCTGTATGTGTGGTGGGTTCCACAACCTAAACCAGGAAATAATTATCAACTGAAATTGTGATGTTGATAGGTTTACTTTGATTGTTACCAGATCTGACAATATCGCATTGAATCCGTTCTGAAACATCTCTTTTTTGTCAGTTTGTAAATGAGTATAATGTTCTTAGCTAGTCTGGCTCTAACTACCAATGGGTGTATTCAGTGATGCAGATTTTTAGACTGTACTTTCATCTCTTGGATGGGGCAAAGTTTGAGCAATGGGATTGGGTGGGAGGAAAAACTGGATGTGAAATGAATTTGGAGATCCTCTACGCAGGTCAAAAATTGCCCTGATTTTACATTAATTGACGATGGATTGGAATCAGCATTAATGAGCATAAAATAAACAAAGCATCCCAAGTACTTGACGGGAGAATAACTTTAGTTCACAAAATAGATTTCTGATGTATTTGCATCTTCCTAGTACTTATTGGTTAAAATATTTGACTTTGCTCAAGCTTAAATGTTTTCCACTGTGAAATCCTCTTCAATATCCTTGCTTTATAGCTACATTGGATTCCAAGTTTCTATCAAGACCATCTTGATGGTGTTGGGGTGGAGGGGCACATTGATGGGAAAGAGATAAAATGCGTTGAATTTAATTTGAATCAATTTTTTTGACACATTTATTGTAAGAACTCTTGACATGTTGCTGTGCTCTTTCTGTTTGACTTCTAAAGATTAGTTGTAGTTAATCAGCACAGACAAAAGGGGCACGGTGACTCGTCAGTCAGGTTTTATCTTGAAACTCTTGTTTTATAAATTGTTCTGACAGAAGTTTAAACAGATTTTGAGTTTCTTCTTAACCCTTTCCCAGCGAGAAGTGTCAGGAATTTCCATTCGCTGCAACAAAATTTCTCTAATCCATTGGTGGATTGCTTTCCTGGGGTAATAATCCCTTAAAATAATAAGGATAATTTGGTCACTTGAATCCTTGACTTGCTTGTGGGACACTGTTGTGTGCAATTGGCCTTTCTCTCCCCAAATATAGTTAATTCACCTTATTCTGTGAAGCGTTTTGAGATGTCTCAAGGACATGATAAGGCACTATATCAAATGCAAGGATTATTACTATTCTCAGATCTTTTCCTGGTGTAAAGGCGAAATTGTTTTATAACTTCACACTGGGTCATCCTCAGCTTAAAAGTTTATTGGTGGCTTTGAGTCCTGTGAAGCCAGTGGCTCGGTGGCTGATGGCCAGAAGAGCAATGGAAAATCCGATTTCCAACCATTTATTTTGAACAGATTTAATGGACCTCCATGCAGTGGTGAGATGTGATTGATCATCTATTATAACTGATAATAATCTTTGCATTTGATAGAGAGCCTTATCATGTCAATGAGACATCTCAAAGCATTGCACAGAGTATATTATAAAATTAATTATTGTTGGAAAACCCTAGCAGCTAATTGTGCACAGCAGTGTCTCACAAACAGTTGTGTATTGAGTGACCCAAATTTTTTTGGAGGGATTATTACTGCTGGAAAACGATCCGCCAGTCGACCAATAATCAGTTTCCTACTTACTGTGAGGTAAACAAAGGTGTGTGGAGTAAAGAAACTAGCCTATGGTTTTGTCCTATATGGGAATCTAATCCGGGTCCTCTCACTTACAACTCGAGTTCAAACCACTGTGCTAAGGTACTTCACTCTCTTTACCCATGTGGTTTTAGGGAGTAAATGAGTTCAGAGTTAATGTTAAGAATAATCCTTGCATTTGTTATAGCGCTTTTCACGTCTTCTCAACGTTTCAAAGCGCTTCACAGAATATAGTGTAAAGTGAATTGACTGTACATTTGTGAGCGAAATGCGGCAGCCAATTGTGCACAACAGTATCCAAGAAACAGTCCTGGATTGAAAAACAATTTATTATTGTTTATTTTTATGAGGGATTATTATTAGCGCCTTGGGACGTCCTCCCGACGTGAAAGGCGCTATATAAATGTAAATTGTTGTTGTTGTTGTAGGCGTGTGGAGTACGTGTGGAGTAAGGAAATTTGCCCAAGGTTTCGTCCTGACCTGACCTGCCGGGAATTGAACCCAGGTCTCTCGCTTGTAAGGCGAGTGCTCTAACCACTTAGCTACAGACTCCGCTATAGGTCCCATTAGGAATTTTATGGGGCATAGGAATGAACATTTGCACATATTGAAACTGCTGCAGAATGTAGGAGCATAACTTGGAGGCTCTGTGGGTGGTAAAGGATTTGTACTTGTTGTCCTTCCCTACTGGAATGCCAGAAGCTTTAAGGTCATGTTCCTGAGCAACGTGAACTGCTGACTGATGTGAGCTAGGCATTTCCAATTTAAATGCGTTTTTCAAAAACACGAAGACTGCTAACTTTTTTAAGGACAACAATATGAATGATACTTGTACAGGGATCTCTTACAATTATCAGCAAAATGAATCTATATTTAATAATCTGGGTAAATTAGATTGCTGTGAAGGGAAATGTTAAAGAGCAGTGTTTGAAGTTTATTGCTTTCTGGTTGAGACATAAAAATTGTGGGTGGAAGTGGGGATGGCGAGAGAAGGGGGTTCGAGGAAGCTGGTAAGGGAGTCACTGTAGTTTATGTTTTCATCACATGCTTTGCTGCAAATACGAAGCGAATAAAACTGAAAAGCACATTTTGTACATATGTGTTATTCCCAATAAACAACCCAATAAAAAATAATAATCCTTGCATGTCCTTTACTGTTCCAAACTCCATGACCCCATCTCCCCCATCCTTGCACGGCTCCATTGGCTCCCCATCATCCAGAGAATCCAATTCAAGATCCTGGTCCTCACATTTAAAGCCTTCCACAACCTCGCCCCACCCTATATCTGTGACCTCTTATCCCCTCACCAACCTGCCCGCCCCCTCCGCTCTGCAGGCTTTGGCCATCTCCACGTCCCCCGACCCACTCGCCCCACCATTGACGGGCGAGCCATCAGCCTCTCTGCCCCCAACCTCTGGAACTCCATCCCGCAGTCCCTCCACCTCACCCCCTCCCCGGCCTCCTTCAAGTCTCGCCTCAAGACTCTCCCCTTCGATGGATCCATCGGCAACTCCTAATACCCCCTTTCCTCCCCACCCCCATCCTCAGCTCGGGTCTGAAGCAATGACTATCCAGCGCCTTGGGACATCCTCCTGACGTGAAAGGCGCTATACAAATGTAATTTTGTTGTTGTTTGATAGCACATTCTCATCAGGGGATCCCTCAAAGTGCTTCACAGAATTTTACTGTAAAGTGTAGTGACTGAGAACTTTGTAGTCAAGCATGACCACAGAGCACCATTGTTGAATGTGAGGTTAGTAGCATGAGGAAGAGCATGATTTGCATAGAATTAAAAACTCTCTATAGGTATTGTTTAGGTGCAATTTGTTGTGTAAGAACCATAATCACCCTGTTCTAATCAAATACGTTTTGAAGGAAAAACTGAAAAATTCTTGTTACTTAACAACTTGGACTTTGTTTGAAGTTTGGAATTCCAGCAATGCTTCTAAATGTATTCCAGTCAGATTCCTAGTTACCTATTAAAGGTGACATCACCAAGAGAGGTGCATTTTTTTCTCCTACTTTTTCAACTATCCTGTTATCTACCCCTTTTCTGAATAGCAGATCAGATTTGCATCACCTATGCAGGCTGGCAATTTTGAGAGACGTTGTCCTAATTTCACCTTTTCAATTTGTCCTGTAGGTGTGACTAAGTGATAATCAGTTGAGGTATTTTGATTAATTATCTGAAATTCCGTTTGACTCCTCATTCCTCTGTAAATCCATCCAGGAGGGGAGGAGAGTGGTTGTTTCATTGCCATTGTTGAATTGGGAGGATAATTTAACAATGGCAATGAAGAGGAGGAGACCAAGAACTCTGTCCTTGGTCCTGTCTCCTTCAATATCTAAATGCTCCATCTTGGTGAAACAATGAGTGTCCAGCGCCCTGGGATGTCCTCCTGACGTGAAAGGTGCTATGCAAGTGTAATTTTGTTGTTGTATTCTGCCTGTCTATTATTATTTCTGTAACATGTTATGAAACTGGATTATTTTGCTCTTCTGGGATTGTGTGAATGGTGCACTTTATCATATGGTACATTTTGTTCCGTGACATCTTGTGGAATCCTGTACCTCAGTGCACGCGTACATCACCTCACGGCTGGATTACGGAAATTCTCTCCTAGTCGGCCTCCCCAGTTCCTCCATTCATAGGCTGCAGGCCATCCAAAACTCTGCAGCCCGTGTACTATCCCGCACCCGCCTCCGTGACCACATAACCCCCACCCTCGCCCGTCTCCACTGGCTCCCCATCCTCCAGAGGATCGAATTTAAGATCCTCGTCCTCACCTACAAGGCCTTGCACGGCCTTGCCCCATCCTACCTAGCCGATCTACTCTCCCCCTACATGCCCACCTGGACCCTCCGTTCAACAGGACTTGGCCTGCTCCAAGCCCCCCGCCCGAACCGCCCCACCATCGGGGCCGGGCCTTCAGTTTCTCCGCTCCCACCTTATGGAATGCCATCCCTCAATCCCTCCGTTTCGCCTCTTCCCTTTCTTCTTTCAAGGCCGATTTGAAGACTTTCCTCTTCGATCGTGCCTTTTGTTCCACCCCGAACTCTTTTACCTCCCTTTCGTGTTTCACCCCTTCCCAAACACTCCCCTCCCAGCTCGGGTCACACGCCTCTTGTTTAGCGCCTTGGGACGTCCTCCCAACGTGAAAGGCGCTATATAAATGTAAATTGTTGTTGTTGTTGTTGGTTAGAGCTCTCGCCTCACAAGCGAGAAACCTGGATTTGTTTCTCGACAGGGCAAAACGTTGGCCGAGTTTCCTTACTCCATACGCCTCTGTTTACCTAGCAGTAGGTAGGAACCTGGTCGTTAGTTGATCAGCTTTTCTGGGAGTAATATTTCCGTTTTATTTTAAAAAAATGATTGCTTCAATCCGTGACTGTGGGACACTGCTGTACTCAATTGGCTGTCATGTTTCACCCACACAATATACTCCATTCACTTTACAGTATATTCTGTGAAGTGCTTTGTGACGTCTCTCCAGTCACAAGGCTGCTATATCGAATGCAAGGATTATTATTTGTAATTTTCATCTATTGTACATGTAAGAGCATACAACATGGAATGGAGAAGAACCGTTTGCTCGATTGAGTCCACTGTCAACTGACTTCTCAATCAAAGTACTGAATTTGCATTGTTGTAGATTCTAACATCACATCTCATCTTCTGTTGGGAGGTGATTAACCGCAGTTGCAACATCCAAGAAGGTCAAATTCTCAGAAATTTCTCTTTGACCCCAATAGGTAATTGAGCAATAACTCCCATGATAGCATCCTAACAAATAGCCTGAGGTTCAGCAGGAACATTCCTGGTGCTCTTGCAATGTTGCTGTATGTTGAAGCAAATAGGGTTTGGAGAATAGAAATGCATTTTCCCCATTCTGGGAGAGCTTGGTTTTCAATGTCCCACGTTTGAGTTGGAAAGTAAACCTCCTACAGTATTTAAAATAGTCCACCTAAAGAAATACCTGCAATCAACAAAAGCAGCAACAACTTGCATTTATATGGTGCTCTTCCCATGGGGTAGTGTCTTGGTTGATTTAAATCATCACAGTATTTACCGTAACATCAACAGCAATTTACAATTCTAGCAGCAACAACTGAAGGAAATCACAATGCACGCTTAAATCTGTGTTCTACAATTTCTCATAATTTTAGCTTTAAAGTCACTGTTGTAAAAATCGAAAATATTGTCAATATTTTGAAAAATTTCTTTTTCAGGCTTCTTTGTGAAGTTGATGTTTCATTTGGTATAATTTACAGCTTCATAATTGTTAGTGCAATGATAAATGTAGACCTTTTCCTTCAACTTTTCTTCCCTGCGTATGTTGACCTGCACTGCAACACAGTTTCGCAGAGTATTGCAGGCCTCAGACCATTGCCCACATGTCTATTTTTCATGTGTTTCGTGGTCAAGATCAGCAGCCATCACCACTATCATAGACAACACTGATCGTACCCACGTTTACTGGCTACACACACATTTCTGAAAAAGCTTGCTAAATAATGATGTACGTCGTTATCTTGGTTCAATTTTTCCACCCTCTTGACCAGAACATAGGCCAATTGCAGTGCATCACCACCACATCTGAGATTAGTTAATTTAGACTGGAATTGAATAATAATAATAAAGTATATTCTGTGAAGTGCTTTGAGATGTCTCGAAGACATATTGGGGCAAGGATTATTATTCTAAGCAAGATTTTCTTGTTCTATTTTTTCCTAGCATTATAAATCACCAACTTGTTCTGCTCCTTTTCAGCTTTTGAGTTTTATGCATAGTATATCTATGTTAAAAAAAACCCTCTCCATCTCTCCTGAACACATTTGTGGGGAGAAATTCTACCCAGGTCTAGATTTGCCCCAGATTTTGGCAATCTTAATTTTAAAATTGGTTTTCTATAAGTTTTTCTAAGAACTATTAGCAAATCAGTTTCAACATTGAGATTGATTTAAACAATTTGTCATATTCTGGATGCTTTAAAATATTAAGTAAATAGAATACCCCTAGGCCCAGGTGGGAGTTCTGCCTCGATTCCTTCTTCCACTGGGGAATGGTATCACAGTGAGGACTTCCTTGCTTGGTGACTATTATTCCTTGAAGATCCAGTGACAGAGAATCAGTGCCCCAGATTGCAACTTTCCTCATTTTGTAAATTTCACATAATATTTTATTGATCATGTGAAGGTATTGTTATCATGTCAAAGTGTGTTTCAGTACACCAGTTGGATGGCTAAAAGGTGATATCATTGCATTCCAGCTATATTTGCTACAACAGATAATAGTTTAAGTGAAAACAAAGTGGAAAATTGTGATGTGGAAGATCACGGAACAATGGGTGATGTATTATGTCTACTATGGTGGTGGGAGTTTCCAGTGAGAATGCCTATCCTACAATGCACTAACACTGTAAACAGGGTTGAACAGTATTGACTGCCAGCACTCTGGCAAAGGGTTACAGAGCAGTTTGAACCATTCTTCAATGCCATGGAACTTAAAATATTACACAAAACATTGCAGTATTCAGCCTAACTTGTGCATGCCAGTTTATACTCCACATGAGCCTCCGTGTCTCCAGCTATCATCTCTCGTATCCCTCAATTTTCTTCTATTCCTTAAAAAGCAGCTTTTTAAGACAGACTTTTAAAACTGAAAGACTTCAGAAAGTATTAGCTGTTCTGCTGGAAGATTGGAGGGTTGGGGGAAGGGAACTGGCCTGGCTCATGTTGCCAATGAGGAAGGGAACTTCACTGAGTATAAAACAGTAATAGTAAGTTTCTGCCTCTTGAAATTTGCAGCAGATTATATTTCCCTAATCTTGTGGAATGTGACCTGTGAAACTCTTTAAATAGAGGTGAACGTCACTGGAATGCTGCCTTTTCGGAGTGCATTCAGTAAAATGAAAACCATGCAATATCTCCACTCCCTTTCCTCAGCAAAAACTGGCTTGTATCCTGGCCTGCTCTGTTGCTTCACCTCCATTTACTTAACATTTTAGCACTTTTTAAAATGATGTATTGATCTGAAACTTCAAAGTTCACCATATCGGAAAGCATGTGTGACATGAAAAATGTACTCAACAATCATAGGCTTAGCCGCCTCAAATCTAAAAGTATCTCTTAGAGGAGCTGGAAGTATAGCACCCCCCAACAATGCAATACAGCTGCCCTGAGCAGCAATACAGCACAACCAGTCTCCCAAGCAGCTCCACACCCACAGGCCCCATCTCCCAACTGGCGTCCTCACCTCTGATTTAGCCAATGGACCAGTCATTAAAGCTAACTGATCACTTAAACAGTGATCTGCGGTTTCCTCCCCCCACCACTCCTCCACCTCCGCGCCCTCATCAGTTACCTCAACCCCTACTCATCCCCCATTTCACACTTTCAACCCCACCACCCCACTTTCAGTCACAAAAACAATTACCTCCATGAAACCCACCACGTGCTCATTGGACCCCATCCCCACCCCCGTCCTCCGCACCCAGCTCCATTTGTTAGCCCCGCTCATTTCTGACACCATTAACCTTTCCCTCTCCTCAGGCACCGTTCCTACCTCCCTTAAAACAGCCACCATCACCCCTATCCTGAAGAAACCCTCCCTTGATGCGTCACAACCATCAAGTTATCGACCCATCTCCAACCTCCCGTTTTTATCCAAGGTCCTTGAAAGAGTGGTTGCCTCCCAGCTCTGCTCTTTCCTTTCAACTCATTCACTTTTTGAACCCCTCCAATCAGGTTTCCGCCCAATCCATAGCACAGAAACTGCCCTGGTCAAGGTTACAAATGACATCCTAACCGCCTGTGACCAGGGCTCCCTCTGCCTCCTCGTCCTCCTTGACCTGTCTGCTGCGTTCGACACAGTCGATCACACCATCCTCCTTCAACGTCTTTCCTCCCACCTCAACCTTCAAGGCACAGTCCTTGACTGGTTCCATTCTTATTTGATCCACCGTTTACATTTTATTTCTTCCAACGGTTTTTCTTCAAACCCCCGCACAGTTTCTCACGGCGTCCCTCAGGGCTCCGTTTTAGGACCCCTCCTTTTCACCCTTTACACGCTCCATCTGGGCGACGTCATCCGCAAACATGGGGTAAATTTCCACATGTATGCGGACGACAGCCAGTTGTACCTTTCTGCCTCATCCCTCAACCACCAGACCATCGATGTTCTGACAGCATGTCTGTCCGACATCGAGTCCTGGACGAGGGACAACTTTTTGCAATTGAACATGAGTAAGACCGAGGCACTCCTGATTGGCTCAAGCCAGCGCCTCCGCACATCGGGCGCTGCCAGCCTCAACATCCAAGGCTGCACTCTCCACCTCACAAAGCCAATCAGGAACCTCGGCATCATGTTCGATCAAAAACTTTCCTTCCTCCCCCACATCCGCGCCTTGACCGGCACCGCTTATTTCCACCTGCGCAATATTGCCAGGCTCCGCAATTATCTTACCCCCAGTGCTGCCGAAACACTCGTGCACGCATACATCACCTCACGGCTGGACTACGGAAACTCTCTCCTCGTCTCCCCAGTTCCTCCATTCACAGGCTGCAGGTCATCCAAAACTCTGCAGCCCGTGTACTATCCCGCACCCGCCTCCGCGACCACATAACCCCCACCCTCGCCCGTCTCCACTGGCTCCCCATCCTCCAGAGGATCGAGTTCAAGATCCTCGTCCTCACCTACAAGGCCTTACACGGCCTTGCCCCACCCTATTTAACCGATCTACTTTCCCCCTACAAGCCCACCCGGACCCTCTGTTCAACAGGACTTGGCCTGCTCCAAGCCCCCCGCCCGAACCGCCCCACCATCGGAGGCCGGGCCTTCAGTTTCTCCGCTCCCACCCTATGGAATGCCATCCCTCAATCCCTCCGTCTCGTTTTTTCCCTTTCCTCTTTCAAGGCCGGTATGAAGACTTTCCTCTTCGATCGTGCCTTTTGTTCCACCCCGAACTTTTCCAGCTCCCCTTCGTGTTTTACCCCTTCCCAAACACTCCCCTCCCAGCTCGGGTCACACGCCTCCTGTGCAGCGCCTTGGGATGTCCTCCCGACGTGAAAGGCGCTCTATAAATGTAATTTGTTGTTGTTGTTGTTAAAGGGGACTGACTCTTTAACCGAATTTTACTACCTCACCCCGCCTTTCCACACACATTCAAATATTTTCACCCACCACTTATGTCGACCCTGGATATGAATTCGCTGTATTCATATAACAGAGTGCTGGCGTGAAGTGACTGGCGTTTGCCCACAAAATATACAGTCAATTCACTTAGAGTCCTGAAGTTCAGTGGTTAGAGCATTCGCCTTATAAGCATGAGATCTGTGTTCAAATCCAGGCAGGATGTGAAAAGCGCTATATCAAATGCAAGGATTATTATTATTATATTCTGTGAAATGATTTGAGATTCTAGAAGATGTGATAATGTGCCATGTCAAATGAAAGGATTATTGTCTGGGCAGTGACTGACTTAAACACTGTTTGTTCATGTCTTATAAATCGAAGTTGTTGTTGTTGTTCATGTCTTTTGTTCCTCTCGAGCAACTAATAATAATAATAATAATCCTTGGATTTGATATAGCGCTTTTCACATCTTATCAACTTCCCAAAGCGCTTCACAGAATGTACTGTGAAGTGAATTGACTGTATATATTTGTGGGCAAATCTAATATAGGAAAATAATTGGTGCTACCATGTGTAGGAATTGCACCGACAGACTGCAACCACTGGCATCAAGTCAGTTAGATCAGAACGGATGGTGCCTGCATTAAAAGCAGAGATAATGTGAGGCCACAGCACAATTGTACACAGAGCAGTGGAGTGTTCACACCTCTATGACCTCACGCCTCTATTTGTAGTTTCTTTACATTAAAAAGTTTCCTAGACAAGAAGGAGTTTGGATGGTGACTCTCTCTCCTGTCAACATTTGGCTCGGTTTGGGATTAAACTAAACACATCAAAATCTAAACAGAACACAAAATAAGGCAGATGGTGGAAATCTGAAACAAAAACAGAAATTGCTGGGAACGTGCAGCAGGTTAGGCGGCATCTGTGGAGTGAGGAATGTGAGTGAACCTTTCAGGTTGATGACCTGACGAAAGGCTTTTATCTTATTAAGGTAAGTGTATTGAGAGCATTATAGATAGTCAAATCTCACACTCTTTTCACTATCTAAACATTTCTCTTCATGCCTTCAGAAGCCTGATAACGCAGAGATTAGTAGCTGCTTGGCATTGATTACCAAACAATAGTCCAATGTCATATCTACAGTATATTGAGACTTCATAAGATTGAAATAAGGATGCTTCCCACAAAGGGACAATCCACAGATGCTTGAACTTAGTTTGATGAACTTCCCAAATAATCGAGACCTAGATAAGTCCTTGAATACCAAACAATTTTGGTCACAGCCTTTTCACAATATCTGCTCTTGTATGTAAAGCGATTCTGCTGTGGGGTTTCCTGTGTGTATAAGCAGCAGGAGACCTGAGGAGTATTTTTTTGTTTCAGCATGGACACTTTTTATTGTGAACCGAGGATGTCAGGTATCAAATTTTAAATGTGATCACAAGATTGGTTTAGATGAACAATCATTTGATCTCATCCTTGCTGAATATTCACTCTACACACTTCACAGCAGTTCTATGAGTTCTATGTCCTGACCTCCACCATCCTTTCCGGTGACTTCCAAAGCCACAAAGTGGATGTTTGAAATATAACATTAGTTCATATCAATTTAAGTATGTGGCAGTGGGGTGACGTTTAATTCCCCGATCTCAAGTAAGAAGTAAAAAAATATAATTTTCCCCCACAGTTATAATTAGCCCAGATCTCCATACCTTCTGCATTATTTAATTCCACAAATTGCTCTTGAGGTGTTTTAACTGAACACTTTTAAACAAGGGTAGACATTAGGACATCCAAGGATTATTATTATGTCTTGTAGAGAACCACAAGTTAAGCAAGAAGTTGCAAATCATGTCTGATTACTATTCTTTGAATAGAATTGGTTAGTATACAGGGTGAGCCACATGATACAGATGCTGTGAAGGTATCTTGAAGGCTGATCTTCGTATTTTCTAAGTATCACCATTTGAACCTCAAATTGATTTTGCGTCTAGACAGACATCGGGAATTATTTATTTTACAGAGGAATCATTTGTGACTGGAATGGATTACCAGGAAGGTTGTTAAGGCCAGGCCACTGATGCTTTGACAGCATAAAAATTCTCGAATGGTAAAATCAAATGGGCTTAAGGGCCTTCTTCGTTCAAACTGATTTTGCGATGTTTCCACACATGGATGAAGAAGGTTGATTGATGGTCTCAGAGGGAGCTAGAAGCCAAGTCACTCAACAAAAAGCATGGAGTGTAGGCTGACTAACAAAATTGGAAAAGCATGAAAATATCTGCATGGGTCCAGAGGAAGGTCTTAAATGAGTGGATGTGCTAAGAGGGCTGAACAACATTTTCCTGTTGACCCTTTGCACTAAAAGAATAGTGAAGAATGGATGAAAACGTTTGAAAAGAAATTGCAACATTAATTTGGTAGTTCAATGAAAGATGTGTCTGGAACAACACCAGAAGCGTAGATACAGAACAATGCAACTTACTGCCTTCTTGAGTCACAGTTGATTGAGACGATGAACGGTCTCCCAGAAACAGAGCGATCAGCTATGGAGAAACATTAGGAGGGGCAGTTATTATCAGCAAATGTCTTCAATAAATAGAGCTGTGTTTGTGGAGATCAAAATTGCTTAGAATTTTAAACTGAGGTACGTCGATGCTACTCCTGAATAAGTGATAGTTGGCATGCCTAGGAACCAACTCATTGTTAGAAATCATAGGTTCATGCAATTCTATTAATATTAATTGATACCTTTTTGAGATCACATTCCCTCCCTACCTTTCTAAAACAATTTATCTTTCCTACCTCTGATCAGGCTTAGTGGCTTGATACGTATGTGTCAATTAATTCTGTGTTGACAGATGTGCCTTTTCACCTTTGCAGCTTGTTTGCATAGTGCCATGTGATGGTGATAGCAATTGACTCATCACTATATCGAGTTGGACTTTGGATCAACATGAGACCCTGATTCTGAGGCAATCCACTTTATAATATATTCTGTGAAGTGCTTTGAAACGTCTCAATGATTTGATAAGGCGCTACATCAAATGCAAGGATTATTATTACAATAGTATTATTATTAAAGGCCGCAGTTTTGATCTCCTGTCTCTGTTGAATTGGCTTATCTCAGACAAGGCAGTAGTCAGGGAACTACAATCGCCTCAAAACCTCCTGGTTGGGGAGAGCTAAACATACGTGAACACTGGGATTTCGAGTTGGCTGCGATTCTCCATGTGGTGGTCTCCCCACTGTTGAATAGACTGTTAGAAAGTACTGTTGAGGCTCATATGAAGAATGGCCACTTGAGTGAGGTATTGGAAAGAATAGGTATCTGTCGACATGTACTGCCCTGCTTAGTTGGTGGGGTGGATGAGGAGGGGGAGGAGTGAGGTGTTGTGTAAGATTTGTTTTCAATTAATTTCCTTTGTAACCAGACCTCTTCATCATTGCTTTGTCCCTTCGTTCCTCAAATGTCGATTGAAACACCAGCACAGTCCATGCTCTTTGTCGAGTCACTTGACTTCTAGCTCCCTCTGAGATCATCAGTCAACCTTCTCCACCCATGTGTGAAAACTTCACAAATTCAGTTTGGATAACGAAGGCCCATTTTATCTACCATGAATTGGGTATGAAATAGAAATGTGGATAAAAATGACTGGGCACTTGGTAGAATTGTAGAATTGATGGAAAAGAATTCATTCCAAAATCCTCAGCTAAAAAAAAATAATTGCTTTCAATATAGTGACATTCATATTGTGAGGACATCTCAAAGTGCTTCACAGGATTCATTGGAAAGCATAGTGACTTTTTTTGTAAATGATACTTGTGAAAGATTACTGGAATCACTATTTAGTTTGCACTGGGCTATGAATAGGAAGAAAATCTGTCACATGTAAACTCGTACACATTCACTCACACACACTCAGACACACTCATGTATGCATGCTTGCATGAAATCGATCTGTCTCTCTATCTGTCTCACATACACAAACGCACAAGAGCAAAAGAAGCTTGAGACAGAGAAGCAAATGTTCACAGATAAACTTCCAGGCTGCAAACATTAGATTAGAAGTACAAAAACACCATGTTGCTGTGTGTGTTTGACAGATTGCATTGAGCTTTGAAGAGGGCGACAAACAAAATGCAACTCTAGGAAACTGGAGTTTAATCCTAATAAGATAAGTAATTTATTTTAAAGCAAGTTATTAAGGTTTCTCCTTCAGCAGTGGAGTCCTGTAGCTCAGTGGAAAGAGCATTCATCTCTCAGGTGAGAGACCTGGGCTTGATTCCCGGCAGGGCGAAACTCTGGGCAAATTTCCTTACTCCACAAGTCTAATAATAATCTCTCAAGAAAAAAAAGTAATAATAAATTGGTCATTTCTATCCATGACTGTTTGTGGGACACTGATGTGCGTAATTGGCTGCTGCGTTTCGCCCACAAACATACAGTCAATTCACTTTACGGTATATTCTGCGAAGTGCTTTGAGACGTCTAGAAGACATGAAAAGCGCAATATCAAATGCAAGGATTATTATTATAATGGGGATGAATAGGTATTCAGTAGCTCTGCAAACTCAAAGCAACAACAACAACAACTTTGATTTATATAGCGTCCTCCATGCTGGACAGCATCTCAGAGCACTTCAGAGCAGTAGTACATTTACATTTGTGAGATCCTATCAGTTTTGTGGTTTATGGACTAATGGAGGGCTGTAGGACTCAAAATACCATTTAGGCTCAGAGTATGATGATAGTCAAGGTAGATACTTAAGAGATCATTTCTGATTGCTAACAAGTGATTCACAGACATTGAGTGATGCTGGGAGTGAGTGAATGGAGAAGTAAGTTTGTACAATGCTGCCAGGGTATCCTGTGTTGAGGGAAAACTGCCTATGTTTCCCAAACATTCTGGATCCTGACTTGAAAGGCGCTCTATAAATGTAATTGTTATTTTGTTGTTGTCGGATACTTTCCTACTATATGACATAATTTAGTCCTGTTTATACAGTATCTGGTTTCCAGGATTTTATTGTTTTCTTTGTGATTCTAATTATAGTATGTATATTATAATTCAATCAGGAATATTATTTGTCCCTTTTCAAGAAGAAGTTGAATCATACCTGTGTACAGTTTGGTGAATGACAATATCTTGTTCATGTGGCCATTCTGGTGTGTAAGCCTATAAAATACTGTCAGTGGTGACAGTTATTTGACCATGGGGTGAGGGGAAATCAAAAACTAGACTGATCCTGTCCTCCCCTATCCACTTTCAAACATGAGACGTTGGATAGTGATTAGAAGCACAAATTTGTACCTTCTTCCCTACGATGTAAGCCGAGTGTGGTATCTGCTGGCGGCCTGCCTGAGGTCAGTTAACCGAGCAGAGATTGGAGAGTTAACTTGGAACCTTCCAGAAGTTTATTTTTTTTATGGCCCAATATTTGCTCTTGACAGTTGAACATAAGGGTCATTGAACGTCTATCTCCAGTTTCTAGGGTAAACTTGCTGAATTCTGTGTTTCAAACCAGTACTCAACGTGGGATCCATGAAGTGGCAGCGGATTATAATAAGTGTTGGCCAGGATCACTGCAGCATTTTCTTTATCCTGCCAAAGAACTGCATTTTCTGTTTTCTGCCTGGCATGTTTTTGGCCAGGAGGGAAAGGAATGCTCCTGACGTACAAATATGATTGCAGTATTGTGTGCAGCCTGTATGTCCATAGACAGAAAGACCAACCATTGAAAGTTGTTAACTCCTCTTATGCTCAGGTGACAGGATCAGTGCTAAAGATTCTCCTCTTTGGGTAATTTTTTTTGTGTGTGTTTACCGGTAATGAGATTCCTTGATAATGAACCCATGTCAGATAGGCGTGGATTCCTTCCTGGAGTAAGAACTGTGTCGTGGCAACCCTTGGGAACTACAGAGTTTCTCCTGGTGTCCTGGCCAACAATCTGCCAGTAAAATTGGTCAGTCACTTCACGGCTGTTTGTAGTGTATTGCTGTGTGCAAATTGGCTGCTGCTTTGCCTGCGAAAAACAGTCATGACATTTTACAGAAAACTCTTTGAAATAATGAGGTGCTGTTTCAAATTCAAGCATTGATTTAACAATCTGCTTCTGGGAGGGGAGGGAAGGGGCGGGTGCTCCTGAAGTATTTTTTCATGGTCCAATGTTTGATGTCCTCCCGACCTGGAAGGCGCTATACAAATGTAATTGTATTGTTGTTCTTGACAGTTGATGGGTGGGTGGGACAGGCAGCAGTTTTAAGAAGTATTGCAAATATTACAGCTGTCTGGACAGGAATAATTATTAGAAGTGAATCCTCCCTGGAGTATCACTGATGCAATATTGAGTTTTTCAGACCTTACCAAATCAAAGGGTCTCTTGTTTCTTTCGGTGCCACACCTGAGTAAAGAATGCACTAAAACTAATAACAGCAGGGACAAGTTTCAACATGATACTGCAAGCGTATTGCTGAAGCACTCTTTTGAGTTGTTTATTACAGTGGAAGATTCTTTACAAAAACCTCTGAAAAAAACAGGCATTTTAATAATTATAATAAATAATCCTTGTGTTTAATATAGCTCCTTATTGCATTGTTGAGACGTCTCAAGGCGCTGCACAGAATATACTGTAAAGTAAATTAACTATAATAATAATCCTTGCATTTGATATAGCGCTTTTCACATCTTCTAGATGTCTCAAAGTGCTTCACAGAATATACTGTAAAAATAATTGACTCTGTATATGTGGGCCATATTTTGTGGACAAACTGCGGCAGCCAATTGTGCTCGGCGGTGTCCTACAAACAATCGTGGATTGAGTGACTAAATTATTACTTTTTTGAAGGGATTATTACCCCCCAGACAGTGATCAGTCAATCAACTAACTGTCATGTTCCTACTTACTGCTAGGTAAACAGGCATGTAGGATAAGGAAACTTGCCTGAGGTTTCATCCTCCCTGGAAATCAAACCTGGACGTTCTCGCATTTGAGGCGAGTGCTCTGATCAATATGCTACAGGACTCCTTTTTTAAATTATTTTTTGAAAACTAGTGCTTAGGGTCCGTCGATATAGAAATTTTCTGATATCGATATATCGGTCAGCTCATAACGATATATACCGATATATCGATATTTCTGGGGGGTTTCATACTGCGCATGTGCGCGCATTCGGGGGTGCGCGTGCATTCGGGGGGGTGCGTGCATTGGGAGGTGCGCACACATTCCGGTGTGTGTGCGCATTCGGTGCTCTAGGCCCAGGAGGTTGCAATGTTGGCGACAAGGTAAGCTGGAAAAGATCGCATTATACCGATAATACCAATATATCGCCGGAAACGATATACCGATGTTTATGATATACCGATATATTTTTTCATATCGAATTTTTCGATATGTCGATATATTTTAAATTCCGATATTGACATATCGATATGAAAAATTATATCAATATAACCGATATATCGCCGGACCCTACTAGTGCTGCATTTGTGTGTATATTATATATATGTATACAATATAAGGTATTCCAACAACCAGGTGTTTGAATAATTAGTTCACTCTAGTAAAATAACCTGCACTTGATGATATCTGATTGGTATTTTCCAACTGAGTTCTTCTCCAGCCTGACTTCTATGCTCATCCCTTTTGCTCGGCAAACTCACGTCTGCTAAGTGTCTCCTTTCCTCAACATTGGTGGCTGAGCCTTTAGTCTCTATGCTCCCAACTTCACTTTCAGGGATGTTTTGCATCACATTCTCTGAATAATGATCCACCTCACTGCTGACTAAACTAAGATACAATTCTCACATTGTGGAGTACATTCTCTTTCATTACTGTATTTCCCAAGTAGAACTGAGATGGTTTAGGGGTCTTAGGCATAGGATTTAAAATTAAAAATTGAAAACTTCCTTCAAGGCTTTATTTGCTGCCTGATATGTATTTTCCATGATGGTCCCAGGTGCATTACAACAACAACATTTGCATTTTTATAGCGCCGCTCACAAAGGTAGCATCCCAGAGCGCCCTACAATGGCAGAGCATAATGCTGAGCTGGGGGGAGAGGGAGGTGATTGTAGCCATGGTTGAAGAGGAAGGTATTCAGGTGCAAGTGAAGATGGGGGAAGGAAGGGGCAAGGAGGAGTGATAGAGGAAGAGTGTTCCAGAGTTTCGGGGCACAGTGGCTGAAAACGCAGCTGTCAGTGGTGGAATGGAGTGCATGGGGGACATACGGATCACTGGAGTGGAGGCAACAGTTTGCGGGTTGGAGGTAAACAGGTCGGAAAGGTAGGAAGGTGCCAGGCCATGAAGGGATTTGAAAACAGTGGAATCAATTTTCGGCAATAAGAAGCCAGTGGAGCCTGGCTAGGTTTGTTGTGATATTCATTAATAGTCAATTATTTCAATTCTAATTTCCTTGGCTCTTGCCATTCTACATGTAATACTCTTTGGAATGAGGTAAGTAACAACAACAACAACAAAATTACACCTCTATAGCGCCTTTCATGTCGGAAGGACATCCCAAGGTGCTGGGTGCATCCCTCCAGGGAATGTGTGTGCATTTCCTTTTGTCTGGTTCCATCTGTCTGGGTTAGATCCTCTTGAGCATGGTGATGGGTTTCCGCATCTGTCAGCTATCCAACAAAAAAATATTTATTAACAGGTGTTTGCTGGATTAGCTGATCTCAACTGTGGAGGTGTCTCAGGAAGCAGAACAATAAGCTGGTGTTCCTTCTGCCTCCGCATTCACTGTGCATGAGTTGTCTGGCTTTTCGCCTACTAAAATAGCTGACTTTCAAATCATTGAGTCATGCTGATGTTACTTTTTGCCATTGCGTATTCACAGGGTGCAGGAAATAACATCAACAGTAATCTGATTGCCTGGAACTCAGCCATATTTTATAGTGTGAGAAAGAGACTGATATTTTGAAGTGAGCCAGGCGGCCTTCTGTGCACCTTTTGGATTTAAGGCAATAAAATTCACACTCCAATCCAGCTATGTTAAACATCAGCATTCATTGTCTGGCCAAGAAGAACCCTTAATCCATTGGCATGTTTCCAGGCAATCAGTACTTTGCCAATGCCACATGATGGAAATTGCATTGTAAATGGATAGTGCCAATATCAGTATTCTGTTAAATTCTCGTGTATGAGAATGGCATGAGGAAGCACCAAACTCATTTCCATTTTGGTCTACAGAATACACTATAATGTATACTTGTATAGCACCTTTTTACATTGCAGAGATAGAGTGGGGCACCATGGAAGGATATATAGTACCTGTTATGCATTTATATAGCACCTTTTATGTCAGGAGGACATCCCAAGGCACTGGACAGTGAAAGGTTTACTCGAGCTAGGAGTTGGAATCAAGAGTGGTGCTGGGCAAAGGACCAAGTTGAGAAGATAACTTAAGGCATAGTCAAAGATGAAGGCCTTGAGATAGAAAATAGTTTTTTTTTTAACATTGAGCTCTTGATAAGCTGGATAATGGGGAGCTAGTGGAGCTGAGCTGCCTCAGATCACTCAGTTGAGATTAGCAACTTGCTGTGTGCTAAACTTGTGAGCATGAGCAAACGCATAAATAAAATGCTGAAGTGCTAGAAATCAAATCAGGAACTGGAAGTGAAAGATAAATTAACATTCTGGGTGCAACCTTAAAACTAACACTCTGAGCTCGGAAAGCCTCTTGATACAATAGACAATGGGAAGTCATTCTTGGTTTTCTTTGTAATATAGCTATGGGAGTCATGCAATTTGGGACATTTTGGCTGTTGATCATGCAATTTCCTCTTGATGATTACAGTAGTTAATTTTGACTTGCTGGTTAGGCTGAATAGAGTGGGAGTTTATCTTGATATAAACTGCCTAGACTCCTTCCATTTATCTTTCATTTCCTAGCCAACAATGCTACTGTTAAATTGGCCAATTGACTCCAGCAACTTGCTGTAACTCCATTGGTATTTGTGGGAAGTTGTTGTACACAAATTGGCTCCTGGATTTTTCATACCTACAACCGACAGCAATAACTTGTGAAGCACTTTGAGATGATTTGACATGTTTGCTGCTGTATCAAATTATTACAGAAGAGCCTTATTATTACGACTGTAGTTGGGATCCATTACATCTCAACTGTTTTATAACAAGGCAGGCAGCCAGCCAGCTTGCTTCCTGCTTACAGGCTGGCTATTACACTAAAAAGAAAATGTCTGACTTCCAGGTCACCTGGTCATTGACAAAGTTACACCTTGTATGCTTTGCAGGTGTAAAGCAGAACCTGACCTTAGTGGCAACTCAATGACCTAGAAGTTGGCTATTTTTAGCACAGAAATTCAGCCAACATGCAAGAAGTGAATAGACCAGCTGCACACATATGCAGTGAATTGGGGTCCTCACAGCTTAGTTTTTTTTGGCCAGTATGCGGAAACCCATCACCGTGCTTAAACTTATCCAAACTAAACTGAGAATTCCATGCATCACACCTATACATGGAAATTCCGGAGGTGTTATTGGAATGGTATGAGCACTTTCTGCCTGGAGAAGCAAGTTCTGTTTAACAAATTCTGGAAATTATTGGGCACAGGTTTTCAAGAGCCAAGGCTTGGAGACCCCAGAGTGTTGGTTGGGGTACTGCTGGAGTTTAACCAGCTAAAACCTAATAGCTTGCCATTGACAGCTTTGCTTGGCAAGCTTTCCCACTGCTTGTCCTGATCTCCCACTGCTTGTCCAGCTCGGACCGCCCTACGCGTTAGGGCTTGGGTTGCAGGGTCAATGGGAGCTGAGTGGGAAAAGTCCATGATCCCAATGACTGACCTGTCCTTCCAACTCCTGACAAGCAGCCAGCCTGTCTGAGCTGTCATCAGCAGTGCCCTAGAGAACTGTGGACCTGCCTGACTCAGGAACTGGATACTGAGACCACCATTGAGAGTTGACTCGATTCTGGCATTCTGTTGTCAAACGTCACCTTGCAGCGAATTCAGCTCCAAAGAGATTCTGCTTATCTTCCTCCCAAGGCAGACAATGTTATAAACAACAGGCAATATAACCAAACACATTATAACCAGAGCCCTGTCTTCTACCTTCCTTTCTTTATAACCAAAAAACAAGAGGTGAGACCAATCTGGAAGTAGGCAGAAAAGGCAGTGGGTAAGAATGAACTTTCCATCAAGTTTCCTAAATGTTAACATTGCGACTGCTGGGAAACGTGATGTCTAAAAAGATACTGCAGCAGAAGAATGTTGTGAACTGCCTGTGAGCGTACATTGTTCAGAATGTATTCATGTTCTGACTTGGGTTACTCAAGCCTGTAGAAACACTGCTAACATTTTCCAGCCAATCGTAGGAATTGAAAGAAGCCGGAAAGGACTTTTGTGGAATGTGGTAATATAAGTGCATATCATGTTCAGAATCTCAAGTTATCTCTTGGGAATAAAGTCTTTTAATTTTTTTTTAAAAAGGTACAATTAAGAGCACACAGGATGTTTCATGTAAAAAGACCTTCTGGTTCTCTGAAAAACTCACAAGAGAAGTGGAATCATATACTCTAACCTGACACTCTGATGCAGTCTTGAGTGTGTGTGTTGCATGGTCGGAAAGTGGAGTCCTATAATAATAATAAGAAGAATCCTTGCATTTGATATAGCGCTTTTCACATCTTATCAACGTCTCAAAGTGCTTCACAGACTATACTGTAAAGTGAATTGACTGTATATTTGTGGGCGAAAAGTGGCAGCCAATTGTGTACAGCAGTGCCCCACAAACAGTCGTGGATTGAAATGACCAATTATTATTATTGTGGGTTTTTTTGGTAAATGTGAATGATATTATCAGCTTTAAGGCCAAGAGTCCAAAAGCTAGTTGAAAAGATTAGGGGTAATGGTAGTGCAATACAGTAATCCATGTTAATGTTCATAATGGCATTAACAGTAGCGATGTTGTCTTGAATATTGTGTGAAGCTGGTTCTAGTTAAATTGGCTATTTAATAATAATAATCCTTGCAGTTGGAGAAGCACCTTATCACGGTCGTCGGGATGTCTCAACGCACTTCACAGATTTACTGTAAAGTGCAGTGACTGTATTTTGTGGGTGAAACGGAGCAGTCAATTTGCACACAATGTCCTACAAACAGCCATGGAGTGTGGCCAATTTTTTGTGGGGGGAAATTGTTGGCCAGGACACTGGGAGAAACTGCTATTTCCGAATAGTGCTATGGGATCTTTAACTTCCAACTGAACAGGCAGTCAGGACCTCGGTTTAATGACTTTAATCAAAGACGGATGTCCTCTCTAATCATGCAACACACACTCAGACTGAATCAGAGTGTCAGGTTAGAATACTGTATATGATTTCAAGTCCCCTGTGTGTGTTTTTTGAACCCACAACCTACAGACTTCGAGATGAGTGCTACCAACCTCGTCAGGCTAATCCAAATTATAGTTTAAAAAGCATTCTTGTTCTATTTGGCCCCCAGCTACGCCATTATTAATGTTCGCAGCAGGTAGGAACTTAGAGAACAACAACAACTTCGATTTATATATCGCCCTCCACGACGGATAGCGTCTCAGAGTGCTTGTAAGAACACCTTCTCAGGCTTGCACAGGCTACCTCCAATAAGAAAATTGTCCCAAAAGTCTTGCAAATCTTTGTGTGGCAGAGTGGATACATTGCAGGATCTTTTGCTGGAGGTTACATCAATGGAGTGTTTTAAATGCCATTATTAAAGATGTGAGTCAGTCAAAGTGTGACTGAAGCATCACATCTTCCTCGGATCCCACTATGACATAGCATTGGTCGCTGTGGGAAGTTAATGGTGCGGATGCATAATCTGCTGTGACACAAACATTTTCCTGAAATAAGAATAGTGACTCAGTCACTGTGATATGCATTCCACATTGAAGGTGGTAACTTTTTGCTCATATCTACAGATATTGTGCTTCCTTCCAGGTTCAGGAAGCTGAGATAAAGTCATCTCAACAATGATGAGACAAATTCTTATTGTTCAAGTTTATTTCTAGGTCAAATTGGTCTATTTTCCACTCGCCAAGAATAATTAGTATTTATGAGGTGCCTTTCACTTGTATCTTGAAGTGATTCATGTAGACAATGCGAATAACCAAGCTGGGAGGAAAGGAATGGTGTTAGCCAAAGTCAATGAGAAATGCTTTCAGGATGGATAAAGTAGAAAGTAGGGAACGGCAATATGGGAATTTCCCGATATATCCATATCGGCTGGCTCAAATCGATATATACCGAAATATCGACCTTTTAAGTTTTTTCGTACTGCGCATGCGCGCGCATTGGAGTGCGCGCGCATTCGGGGCCTATCTTCTCAGGAGGTAAATATCTTTCTCTCTCTGTGTCTCTCACTCTCTCCACCTCTGTGTTTTTCTGTCTGTGTCTCTCTATGTCTCTCTCCTCTCTCACATCGCCCCCATCTCTATCTACCTGTATATTATCACATCCACCCCGTCTCTCCCCCCCGCCCCCCGCCGTCCATCTCTCGCACCCCCCACCCCCGTCGTCTCTCTCCCCCACCACCCCCCCAGCCGTCTCTTTCTCCCTCCCCCTCCCCCCAGCCGTCTCTCTCCCCCTCTCCTCCCCCCACCCGCAGTCTCTCTCTCCCTCCCCCCCAGCCGTCTCTCTCCCCCTCCCTCCAGCCGTCTCTCTCCCCCTCTCCTCCCCCTCCCCCCCCGCCGTCTCTCTCCCCCTCCCCCCAGCCGTCTCTCTCCCCCTCTCCCCCCCCCAGCCATCTCTCTCCCCCTCTCCCCCCCCAGCCATCTCTCTCCCCCTCTCCCCCCCAGCCGTCTCTCTCCCCTCTCCCTCCCCCAGCCATCTATCTCCCCCTCCCCCCAGCCGTCTCTCTCCCCCTCTCCTCTCCTCCCAGCCGTCTCTCTCCCCCTCCCCCCAGCCGTCTCTCTCCCCCTCACCCCCCCCCCAGCCGTCTCTCTCCCCCTCTCCCCCCCCCCAGCCGTCTATCTCCCCCTCCCCCCAGCCGTCCCTCTCCCCCTCACCCCCCCCCCCAGCAGTCTCTCTCCCCCTCACCCCCCCCACCCACAGCCGTCTCTCTCCCCCCACCCCTTGCATACCTGTATATTGTATTCGAGGACTGTGAATACAATATGGCGGCTTTGCACCTCGGTCTGTGCATTGTGTATAGAGATGAGCATTCTGGGTCTTGTAGTTGATTGTGCTCGCATCCCGATTTTTTTACCTCGATATATTGTTTTTTCGATATATCAATATTTTTAAAATGTCTATATCGGCATATCGATATGAAAATCATATCGGGTTTCAGCGATATACCGATATATCGCCGTTCCCTAGTGTTTACTAACATCAAACATTAGTTTGTGGGAAACGAGCTGGAAAGTGGTCATTTTGAAAAGGAACCACAGCAGCTTGTGTTTTATATATAGCGCCATTCACGCAGGATAGGGCTTAGTAGTGGCACAGCTGCAATAAACCCCTGTCTGCGGAAACCTTTTACAATGTCTATTCCTACGTAAAACAATGCCTACCTTTCAGCCTTCTCCAACACGCCCCCTCCCTCACTCACCTCTTTCAAGGTCTCAAGATCTTCCTCTTCGACTGTGTTTCTCCTCCCCCACCCTCCTTGGCTCTCACCCTTCCTCCTAAAATAAAAGAGCTATTTACATTTGTATTATATTGAAACATTGTCGATTATGTGGGAATAACTGGAGATATTCCCAATTGTTACATTAAAAGTCACCTCCTGGATTGAAGATCTGACATGTGGGGAGACAGTCTTGTGTGAACAGGGTTGATTATCTGGTTTTATTTGGGTGTGGTAGTTTCATTTTTGCATGTGATATTTTTATGAGTGGGCATTCTCAGCTGGTTTTGCAAGTACAACTACACCCTTACGCTGGAAGTTGCTTCCTGGTTTGTGAAGCCTTGTTGCCTCACTGTGGCATTCCCACAGATATGTATTGCTCCAGGCTTGATTAGTTACAAGATTGCAACAAGGAGATGATTGCTCAAGGAATGAGGCCTCAAAATGTAAAAGAAGCAGTAAGAAATCTACTTGCCGATTATATTTGGCTCTTATCACAGGCAGCGTGCAAAGAGATGCTGGCTGAAATTTCAGCAAAAAACCTCATAGAAATAAGGAATTTAGAAAAATGATTTATGTGAACAGATCTATACAGTGAGTTAGCCCTACATAACTCAGTTGAATATTAATTATGAACCCAACCTTATTGTCCCTGTTGTTAAATACAGTACTGTACAGTAAACACAATTCAGGTATCCCTTCCAACAGCGGGGGGTACGTTCCTGTAAACCTCCGTGGTTGGTAAAACCGCGGTTGGAAAATGCAAGACCCTATGGCAAACATGGGGATACGGGGGGAGTAAGTTCACGTTTCGTTGAACTAAACACAAAAAAACACATGTTAAAATCCGTGGATAAGCAAGGGTTATAAGCCGTGGTTGGCAAGGGTTGTCGCATTTAGCAAACCATGGATGCATGAGTTTCGTGGTTGACGAGGCCGTGATTGGGGCGGCATACCTATATATAACAGTTCATGCACCCGAGTTTGACTGAGTGCCGATCTTTATACACTGTCTTTTATTATTTCAACGTGCTTTCCCTTTGTCTTCTCCTGAGAACACTGATCTATCTCGGGTACAATTCCATGGATGGAAGTTGCCCTTCAGGAGCTTGTCCAAATGATCATTCTTCAAGTGTGAGTCTAGACAGTGAGTTTTCATTGTGCATTTAATCGTGGAGTCAGTCACAGCCGGGCAATATTCTGCGTGGACTTTCCAGCAAGGTTCACTGGATAGTTATCAGGAGCATGGACCGTGTTTTTGTTTCAAAATTTATTCTTCCGAGCTGGGCATTGCTTCACAGACTGAGAAACTAACTTGGGATTTTCCTTGTCTGTATGGTTGACCCCCACAAAATAGTTTGGATTGTTTTGAATGAAAGATTTATTTGGAAAGTGAAGCCCCTGCTTTTTCCCCTTGGAAGGTGAGAGGCTGAGCACCTCCACTGCTAATTAAACCTTGCCTCTCTTAAAATATTTTATGTGCGTTGTATTTACACACTAACACTAAACAAATTACATTATCCCTGCACAGTTTGTGTGTGTATAGCCTTCAAAAAGGGATGTTTCAGCGAGGACGTACTGGAGATAGATAAGTGCTAAATTGAATTCTGCAATACTTTCAGGCAGCAGGTTGAGAAGGTTCATGATCAGGGCTGTATAGATAATTTTAGAACACAAACCAGGAATTTCTTGTTTACACACCACAACAATTTGCATTTACACCACACCTTTCAGGGAGAGAACATCTCAAAACAAAGACTAAGTAGTAGCCCACGCCAAGAGTGAGAGAGATGGGACACGGCTGAAAGTACAGTCAGAATGAGGTGTTTGGCTAGATGTTGAAAGCTGGGTGTGAGGCAGAAGGGTTCAGGGTAAAAAGTTCCAGATAACAAGGACGGATGGTAAAAGGCCACAAGGCATTGCAAAAACTTCTTGGCGCTGTAATGGAAATCAGTAGAGTGGATATTTTGCAAGGATGAGATTCAATGGACCAAAGGACCTTCGGTTTTCTACGCCACTCACTGGCATATATCATAAATCATGCACTGTCATACATCATAAACCACATGATATCACTGTGGTAGATGCTACTTGATCTTTTGGAGAAAGTTGTGGTAGGAGTGATATGTGAAGATCTATTTCTCCACAGTTTATTTAGGAATTGTCATTTGTTTATATGCAATTTGCAACCCTTTGCAGCATTTCAGAACATTTAACATTATGTCAATTTAGCGTGAGTTTAAGTGGTATTCCATGTGTCTTCAAGACAGGTGGGATGGTGTGCACTTAATTGCATATTGTACAAAAGAAAATTAGTCACTTCAATCCATGACTGTTTGTGGGACAACTGGCTGCCATATTTCACGCACAAATATACTGTCAATTCATTTTACAGTATATTCTGTGAAGCACTTTGAGACAAGAAGACATGAAAAGCTGTATATCAATTACAAGGATTATTATTATTATATTACATTATTTCACAACTGGCGTCAGTTGTGAAATGACGCCAGTTGTGAAACTACAGTAACTAGTAATACAGTAACTGGATTTGAGTAAATTGAGAGGTTTACTGCATATTATTGGTTTAATTTGCCTCTCTGGATTGTATGAAGAGCAAAAATAATAGTTTCATGTGGAAGTCACAATTTCATTTCTTAACATTTAAAAAAATAATATGCTGGCTACAAGTGGATTTTCTTTCATTCTTATCTAGATGTTACAAATACAACTCAGCAAGTTTTTGAAAAAATAATTGCTGTGTCCAGTGGTTATTTACACACAACAGCAATTTTCATTGATGCATCACCTTTCAGGAAGAGAGAAATCTCAAAACAATTTGCGTCCAATCTGTGCCAAGCCAGCAGACACAATGGGCCAAATGGCCTTCTTCCGTGCTGTAAATTTCTGTGGTTAGTTACAGCATTTTTATAAATTTCCTTCCGATTGGCATTTATTTCTCTGTTCGTAGTCTCCAGCAATGCACCAGCACCTCAATTTAACGCTTGAAGAAATGGATATGATAGTACAATAACTACAACAATTTACACTTTATAGTGTCTTTCATGTCGGGAAGTCTCAAAATGCTTCACACAAATGGCTGGGAACCCCAGCTGTGGGGGGAAGTGGGTGAAAACATATTATATAGCACTTCATAGGGTGAAAGGTGGAGAAACAAATTGCGTTATAAATTTTCAAGAACAAGGGGGACCCTATTTATCCAGTCTCACTTAAAACAGGCCACAGATGGTTGGTTGCAACATGCAACAGTCATTGCATGGTGGTGCTGTGCTGTCCAATAGTAATTTTGAGCACAATGTTTTGATTTAGAAAAAGGAGTTTGTGCCTTTGCTTCCTACAGGAGTTGTAAGTTTACATTCCCCTGTTCGTTCGCTGGTTTTATTATCTTTATTCCTTGTGTGTCTGTCTAATTTCCTTACTTAAATGAGAAATTGACTCGGTTTCAGCAACTACTTGGTCGACATCCTAATATTCTTACTAACTACCACAGATGGCAACTGAGGACAAATAAACTTGAAGCACAGCCCTGCTGGGAATCCATCAAATTGCCAAGAAAAAATATGGAATGGCTCTGGTAAGGAATGTATCTCTCCCACTGCTGCTAATTGATCCCAGCATTGATACATAAGGGCAAATTACTTACAACCCACAGGCTTTACAACGAAGGAACATATAAAGGATATGCCAAGAACATTTGAAAAGACACTGAAAAATTATTGAATGCTTTTGCTAGCAGTTAGATGGCTTGAAAGGATAAGCCCAACTTCCTTATACATTACAGTATATAGACAGGAGTGAGGCTGCTCCATAAATAGGAATACTGTATTCTTAGCCAAATGCATGTCAGCCTGGCTCATTTGGCAACACTTTTGCATCTTGAGTCAGAAACTTGTGGGTCCAAACCCCAGGTCGGGACTTAGAACCCATAGATACTCCAGTGTCTGGGTGATACTGATACTCCAGTTTCTGGGTGTCTGGGGTGTTGCTGCATTATTGGAGGATTCCTCTTTCGGATAAGATGATAAACTGAGTTTTTTTTTACAAGGATGGAGTGAGAGGCAAGCGATAACTGGAAGCACAGATAAAGAGAGGTTTTCAGATGGGTTTTGAAAGCAGAGGGGGAGAGAGATATACATACTACAGCAACATCAGAGAGCCCCAGAAGATCCATCGCAAACATTTTCCTCTCAGGAAGGGGAAATTAATTTGGAATTATATTTAGATCAACATTTATGGGGAGGAGGGACTTCAGACGAAAAACAATTCTCCACATTGTGTTTCTCCTGTTTATTCACTGAGGACTAGTGTTATTTCATGAAAAGCAACAGTTATTTAGGACAATAGTACAATATGACAACATTACCATATCCATTAAAACCTCGATTATCTAACATTCTGGAAGACAACAACTCGCTAAAACTGTCAAGATTTCAAAATACATACAGTATTAGAATTTTTTTCTGATGTCTGACAAATCTCCCGATGTTTGGAACGGTTGTTTGTACTTCACAGCGTTGGCGCTGTGGGTGGAGATCGGGCATTGTTTGGCTTCAGCGCTGTGTTTACAGCACACATGGTGTCTGCGACAGCGCTTTCCCAGCCATTTCTTGGGTAGGTTTCTATTTACTGGCAAACTCTGAAATCCTGGAGGGATGTGGCCCCAACCGTGCTGGATTATCGAGGTTTTACTGTAATAATAATCCTTGCATTTGATATAGTGCTTTATAGGGTCCGGTGATATATCGATATATTGCTAAAACCTGGTATAATTTTCACATCAATATGCCAATATAGACATTTAAAAAATATTGATATATCGAAAAAACGATATATCGAGGTAAAAAATCGGGATGCGAGCACACTGAACTACAAGACCCAGAATGCTCATCTCTATACACAATGCACAGACCGAGGTGCAAAGCCGCCATATTGTATTCACAGTCCTCGAATACAATATACAGGTATGCAAGGGCTGGGGGGTGAGAGAGACGGCTGGGAGGGGGAGGGTGAGGGGGAGAGAGACTGCTGGGGGGGGGGTGAGGGGGAGAGAGACGGCTGGGGGGAGGGGGAGAGAGACGGCTGGGGGGAGAGGGGGAGAGAGACGGCTGGGGGGAGGGGGAGAGATACGGCTGGGGGGAGGGGGAGAGATACGGCTGGGGGGGGAGAGGGGGAGAGAGACGGCTGGGTGGGGGGAGAGGGTGAGAGAGACGGCTGGGGTGGGGAGAGAGATGATTGGGGGGGGAGGAGAGGGGGAGAGAGACGGCTGGGGGGAGGGGGAGAGAGACGGCTGGGGGGGGGGAGAGAGACGGCTGGGGGGAGGGGGAGAGATACGGCTGGGGGGGGAGAGATGGCTGGGGGGGAGAGAGACGGCTGGGGGCGGAGGAGAGGGGGAGAGAGACGGCTGGAGGGAGGTGGAGAGAGACAGCTGGGGGGAGAAAGACGGCTGGGGGGGAGGGAGAGAGAGACGGCGGGGTGGGGAGGGAGAAAGAGACGGCTGGGGGGGTGGTGGGGGAGAGAGACGACGGGGGTGGGTGGTGCGAGAGAGGGACGGCGGGGGGGGGGGGGGAGAGATGGGGTGGATGTGATAATATACAGATAGATAGAGATGGGGGGGATGTGAGAGAGGAGAGAGGGAGAGAGACACAGAGACACACAGACAGAAAAACACAGAGATGGAGAGAGTGAGAGACACAGAGAGAGAAAGATATTTACCTCCTGAGAAGATAGGCCCCGAAGGCGCGCGCGCATGTGCAGTACGAAAAACCTGAAAATATCGATATTTCGATATATCTCGATATGAGCCCATCGATATATTTAATCGGAAAATTTTCCATATCGACGGACCCTAGTGCTTTATCATGTCTTCAAGGCATCACAAAGAGCTTCACAGAATACCAACATACTGTAAAGTATATCCCCATCATATCAGTCCTTGCAAGGTTCCACTGGCTCCCAATCACTGAACGGATCGATTTCAAGATCCTCTCACTCTTTTTCAAATCATTTAATTCCCTCGCTCCTCCCTACCTATCCAACCTAGTTACCTCACCGCTTGCTGCTTCTGCTCAGACATGAGGCCTCGAAACTCTGGAACTCTCTTCCTCAATTCCTCGGCCTTGCCCCTTCCCTTCCCCCTTTCAAATCCCGTCTAAACACCTTCCTTTTTGCTTGTGTTTATGGTGACATTGTCAGACTCCGCCACTGTGAAGCACTTTGGCGCTATATAAATGCAAGTTGTTGTAAATGCAAGTTGTTGTTATTGTATAGTGTAAAGACTGTGTATTATAGGGGAGAAACATGGCAGTCAATTGTGCACAGCTGTGTCCCACAAACTGTTGTGTGACCAGTGTTAAGGTGATTAATTCATCAGTGTAGGAAGTGTTTGTATGTTTTGTGAGTAGGATTTCTACAATTGGACAGCATACAATCTTACAATATTTACACTGGATGGTGTATTTCATTTTATATTTCACAGTAATGGATATTTGTGAGGCTGTCAACTCTCAGAAGGAAATAAATGGGAATAATATGATGTGAATGTGATATTGTCCTTCGAACCATATCTTATTGCTTCATTTCTGCTCGGCTCAATCACACTCATTACATCAGGGTCAGAAAACCCAATGATGGATATTTTTACTATAATGAAAGGATAATGAAATGACTGTTGCCAAGATTCAGAAACACCTTAATTCTGGTGGTTTACGAGAATAATAATCGTTTAATAATAATCGTTCGATATAACGCTTTATGACATTTTCTGGACGTCTCTAAGCGCTTCACAGAATATACTGTGAAGTGAATTGATTGTGTATTTTGGATGGTGGACGGTGATGCTGGTCTCTCAGTTGGTCAATTCAGTTCCCACCTAACTGTTGGCCATTTATTGTCAGCAAGTTTTAACCACAATTTTGTTGAATAGTAATGAAAATCTAATTTAGAACTGAAGTCCATTACAGGGCTGACGTGCCATGGCTATCGAGCTGCAGCTTTACATTCCCACTCACCGCCAGATTCATTTTCCAACCTATTGCTTTCGATAAACCAGAGTGCATAGCCGACCTATCACATATCTCAGTTACACTGGCCTGGAGACAGCCTCAAGGTGCAGCTTGCTAGATTTTATTGATGCCAGAAATAATTTCTAAAATCAATGAACAATCTTATGTATTAAACCTTTTCAAGATTAACTTGACATAGGATAAGATTGGATGACCGTATATAATTTCCAAGCTCACACAGATGTGTATGTGCGCACTCATACAGTAGGGTCCGTCGATATAGAAATTTTCCGATATTGATATATCGGTGGGCTCATATCGATATATACCGATATATAGATATCACCGTTTTTTTTTATCCTGTGTATGTGCGCGCATTCCGATGTGCGCGCGCATTCCGATATGCATGCTCTAGTCCCAGGAGGTTTGCAATGCCGGCGACAAGGTAAGTTGAAAAAGTTTTATATTATACCGATGTAACCGATATATCGATATATCGCTGGACACGATATGCCGATATTTTGCAATATACCGATATTTTTTTTTATACCGAATTTTTTGAAATACCAATATATTCTAATTTCCAATATCGGCATATCGATATGAAAAATTATACCGATATACCCGATATATCGATATCGCTGGACACTATCGTGCAGGCACTTACATTGGGTGGTAGGGAAAAAGGATGTTAGATGGATACACTGTACGCAATAGAATTGTTTGGTTTTCTGTGAGAAAGACTGGCTTATATAAAGTGGATATTTATGTGTGTCACTGTTACAAAAAAAGGCTTCAGTTGCAATGAGGATTGTACAGAATGAATTGAATTTTCGCCTTATTTTGTGGACATTCTTTCTCTCAGGATATAAATATTTCCAAACCCTACCTCTGCTCGGTTGAAAGTTGATCTGCTTGGAGTATTATGCCAATTAGAAGCTGGCTCAGCAATTACTGGTGTAAGTCTGTCAATGGCAGATGGCTACCTCTTACTTCACATGTTGGTTTGGGGCCCCTATGAGGAGATTCAGTCCAAATTCCACTCCAAGGCAAAAGGGTGACCTGTATTTGATCTTTATTTGTTGCTGCCTTTGTGATGGCTTTGAACTATCTTGTTTTAATAATGCCAGTAATGCAGAGGCCTTGAGTTAATACTATACCTCATCAGTCATTAATAGTGAGACATAATGCACTTATCTACAGTGCATTAGTAGATATTCACTGTATTTGAAACATTCTCCCCACGTGAAAGACACTATTTCAAATGTACAACAACAACAAATTACATTTGTATAGTGCTTTTCACATTTGGAGGACATCCCAAAGATCTGCACAGTTAGGGACCTATAATAATTATCCTTGCATTTGATATAGCGCTTTTCATGTTTTCTAGACGTCTCAAAGCGCTTCACAGAATAATAATAATCCTTGCATTTGATATAGCGCTTTTCACATCTTATCAACGTCTCAAAGCACTTCACAGAATATACTGTAAAGTGAATTGACTGTGTATTTTGGGTGAAACATGGCAGCCAATTGCGCACAGCAGTGCCCCACAAACAGTCGTGGATTGAAATGATAAATTTTTATTATAGGTTTTTAATAATAATCTGTCGTTTTGGGCGACAGATTATTATTGAGCATGTGGAGTAAGGAAACTTGCCCAAGATTTCGCCCTAACCTGCCTGGATTTGAAACACAGATCTCATGCTTGTAAGGCGAGTGCTCTAATCACTGAGTTACAGGACTACCTATGTGAATGTAAGGATTCTACTACATAATGCAGACACACAGACAAACGTTTGCAGAGCTGATACGCACAAGGAGCTTGATGCAGTATTGTTAATTGTAAGAGCGCTGTTGAAGACAAACTCTGCTAATCCAGAGTTGCCAGCTGGGTGAACTCCGTTTGGTGATTACAGTGCTGGAGTTAGCTTGATTGCCATCCCTGGGTTGTTTGGGGGGAAAGAATGGTTAATTCTCCTGATCGCTTTGCAATGACTCGCTGCTGGGGGATACATTTATATGGACTTATAAATGAGGATAAGATCAGGCTCAGCTAAAAATAGCAGTCCTTTGACTACAACTTTACAATGGATTTTTTCATTAAGTGTAACGATCAGCATAAATATCGACCTGATTGTTGAGGCTCACACATAAATAATGTCCAGTTGGCAAACGATCAGGAGCAACTGATGCCAATGGAACTGAACGCCATGGAAAAAAAAGCAAATGCGTCCAAGAGCAAGTGGGGAAATGGAAAAAATTTGCTGCAGGTTTTTGAAAAAAAAGCTAAGATACTCACACTTGCACTTTTTAAAGGGTCTGTTTGCTACACCACGTCACTGTTATTTTATATATAGATATGTTCAAAAAACAGATGAATTACTAAAGCTATTGCTGATACTTTGCCATGTGGACTAGCTTGGAACAACTGTTGACTGACCTTGTTTCCATGGCGACACATTGTAAGAGGAGAGGCACGATGAGTTTACTGTATTTCAGTAAAGGTTATATGGTGATGGGTATCATTTTAAGACAGCCATTTATCCAGAAACACACTGTGCCATATTGGGATAGGATATTGATTCATAGCTGCCATTTCCCTGCACAACACCTTCTTGACATCAGCCGTCTGATTAATATTAATAATAATAAAAATAATAATAATCCTCACATTCAGTGACTGTATGTTTTGTACTTGAATGTGGCAGCCAGTTTGCACACAGCAATGTCCCGCAAAAATCAATCATGAAGTGAATGAACAATTTTATTTGGGGAGATTTGTTGACCAGGACACCGGGAGAAAATCCCTTCTCTTTTCGAATTGCATCAAAACCTCCCTCCTTGTGCACCTATACCCACGTCCTCCTTTCCTTGATTGGCATCCAACCCTGTCCTTGTAAAGTTATCTGAGACACCATATAAATGTAAGTTGTTTGATGAAGTTGAAGATTATTTGTCGGCCTCCCCAATTCGTTCCTTCACAGGCAGCAGATCATTCAGAACTCTGCAGTCCATGTCCTCTCCAGGCAACAGGCTCCCATCACCCCCATCCTCACCTGGCTCCACTGGCATCCCATTACACAAAGGATACACTTCGAGATCCTTGGCCTCACCTTCAAAGTCATCCATGGCCTCGCTCCACCCTACCTCTGTAACCTCCTAACCCCCTACCAACTTATCTGCTCTTCAACTCAGCGGTCTCTGGCCTGCTTCACATCACTGTCTTGCATACCCCACTATTGTCAGGCTGGCCTTTAGCCATTTTTCTCCCACCCTTTGGAACTCCATCCTGCAGTCTCTCCACCTCCGCCCATCCCTTGCCTCCTTCAAGACCTGTCTGAAGATCCTCTTCAGCCATGCCTTTGCTCACCCTCCTACCCTCCCTGCCTTCCACATTCCCCGATCTCGACCTCCAGCTCGGGTCCAAATCACTGACTGTACAGCACCTTGGAACGTTCTCTGACATGAAAGGCGCTCGACAAATGTAATTTTGTATTGTATTGCATTGTAAGACTGGGGTTGACTGAGATCTTCTGTTGCTCTTGTGAACAATATTTTACCTGCATACGCCATGGAGTGAAGGGCAGAGAATGAAATAGATTACAGCCAGGAATGAAAATATATCAATGTTACATTGGTGACATTACTTTTTTGTGTTTATTACCATCAACTGTGGCTGATCAGGTAGGTCTCCAAAGAAACTGCAGTTCTTTTTCCGCAGCCTTTAGGAATTTGTTATTCTTTGCTGTAGATCCTGTGTGAAAGATCCTGTGCTGTTGGCAAATGTGGAATCAATTTAAGTGGCTGTCTGCAAGTTATCAGAATATCCTGCATGGCTCTGATTACTCCTTCAAAAGCCACATTCCTGAAAACGGAGGTTTCCATCAATTTATGGATAAATGGAAACATTTCCCCCCCGGAGTCCTGGGGCTGGAATCACGTCCTGGATGTGGTCTGCATCAACACTCGGAATGTTGACTTTTGAAGTGAAATGCTGCTGGGAATTCCCTTGACTTTTGTCCGTCGAGTGGTGGAGGGAACAAAATAAAACCCATAGGGCCAAAGTAACCCTAAATTAATAAATCAAACTGTCGCGGAGGCTCATATGTACGTTCAGCCCTTGGGGAAAAAAAACTAATTGTTTGAAACTTTCTCAAGTATGATTGCCCACGAAATGTGTGATCAGGTTATGGGAACCCATGCTGGCTTTAGGTTGCTGAGATGCGCAATTGCTGTCCTGACGGAATATTCTGGAATGTATGTGTTTGTTCTTAATGATGAGCACACAGTATGGCAGATAATAGTGTCCGGCGATATATCGATATATCGGTTATATCGATATAATTTTTCATTTCGATATGCCGATAATGGAATTTAAAATATATCGATATATCAAAAAATTCGGTATTTAAAAAAAATTGGTATATTGCAAATATCAGTATATCGTGTCCGGCGATATATGGGTTATATCGGTATAATGCGAACTTTTTCAACTTACCTTGTCGCCTGCATTGCAACCTCCTGGGCCTAGAGCACGGAATGCGCGCACGTATCCGAATGTGCGCGCACCCCTGAATGCGCACGTACCTCCTATTTGGCCATATCTGCCATATTCAATCTTAGCAGTCTGCCTGGCTGCCTGAAATACTCCTCTGCTACCTTGTGTCTCTTAACAGTGAAATTACAATGGTGTTACAATTATTCTCATTGGTGATTGTGCAACATTAATACAACATGATGTGACCTGCTGGGAGAGAGAGTGTGCAGGGTGTGGAGAGAGAGGAGGAAGAGAGGAGAGTGTTTGGACAGGAACAGCTTGCTCAAATAACACTGCTTCAGAGCTGCTGATTGTTTTTCTTCGCTAATTATTCTCCAATGTTTCTTCTCTTCTCTGTCTGATGACTCCCTTCTCCCTTTTGCTGTGGTGCAGTTCAGTGCACTCTGGTCCCTCCCCCCAGTTGTCATTATGCATATTAATGTTTTTGAATATTGTGAGTAAGTATTGATGAGCCATTCAATTGCTGGTGTACTATCCAGTATTTATTTGACACCATTTGTCCAGCCCCATTCACACATGCGCACGATCTTCGGATAATGTCAATAATTGAAAATTCAAGATGACTTTTCTTACTGCAGGGAAGCAGAGATCAATTATAACCCCATCCACCCTCGTCAATTGACTGAACTGGCAACTTTCCCCACTCTATTCCTTGGAAGATTAGCTATCTCCATGTACAGCAATATTCAGAGCTGCAAGTTTCCAGACTTCATTGCTTAGTGCTTTATCCTGTGATGCCTTCAATAGCAGGCTTTCGGGAAAACAACGATCATTTTTAAATACTTTGCATACTACACATATTGGGATTTCCCTAAGACACTATTTTATTTTAATTTTTGTAGATGTGGGAAACTGTTTTCCAGAACATTCCAGCAGGTGATTTCACAGGTGTCACCATATCGGTCATCCTCAACCTTTCTGAATTAAGTGTTTATTTCTGTTTGGGGACATTGGTGAATGTGGATAGTTGATTGAATCAGTAGTGTCTTTTGTTGATAATAATAATAGTTATCTTTGCATTTGATATTGCATCTTCTCACATCCTCTGAGATGTCTCAAAGCTCTTCACAGGATATACTTGAGGTTTGACTGTGTACTGTGTACTTTATGGGTGAAGCATGGTAGCCAGTTGCTCACAGCTGCGTGAAGATGTATTCATTTTCTGACAAGTGAATAGTCCCACTGAGCCACCAGCACCCCCGCAGTACATGGCTCAATGAATATTCATGACACTGCAGATCATCATTATAGTTATTAGTTATAGAGCCAGTAGTGCAACTTCAGTAAATTAAGAGGATGCACTCGTAATGAGCTGGAGACCTAAGGCACAAAACTAACCAGGGATTGGCATGAAATTGCAATAATATTCCAAAGAGATCAAAGGGGTCATTGCAATGGAACGGCTCAAAGATGAGAGCAAAACTCTTAAACTCAAGCCACTGATGAACTGGTTTGGCAAATATGGGGGTAATGGGGGTGTGGAGCCTTGTGTGTGAAAGAATGTGAGTTGCAGATTTCTGAATTAGTTGAAGCTTCTGGAAACTGCTGAGACGATTATTGGAAAGATATACCCTTGAAATAAATAATCCATACAAAATTATGGATGAGGAATTCAGCCTCATCGGGCGATGAGATAAATGGCAAATGCTCCAAAGGTGGAAGAAGATGGTCTTTAGAGTAGTCTATACGGAGTTAAACTTGGGTCAGGCAGAATGCCCAAGTTGTGACCTACCTGTTTGCACCTGAGTGAGCAGCCAGAGAAGTAACGCCAAGTGATTAGACAAGGTGTTTAATACAGTTACAAGAGGTGCACATGTGTGGAGGGCAGGATGAGGACAGGATAAGGTTTGGTTACGATACGCCTAGGCATGGTATAAATAAAACTCACTTGTACAAAGTATTGTAGGACACCTCTGGAAAAGTATCAACAAAATACAAGGATGAAGAGTCAAATCACCTTGGAGAGGACAGGAATTGTCAGAGAAACTCAACGAGGGATAAAAGTAATGAAATAAATTAATGTGTCTGGAAATCAATACGGGCATGATATTTTAGAAGTGAGTGTTAATCTGTTATTTAGACTGCAATGGTTCTGCTGTGTTACCTGTAAGAGAAGGCATCCACTAAAGAGAACGTGGCCTTCTTGCAAAGGTCATGCCTTTCTTGCAAAGGTCACTCTTTCCAGTGGTTTGTCCCTCAAAGAAGGATGTTCCGCTTTACATGGAAAGATGTTCAGATTTATATTGCGACCAGGAACGCCAACAACAACAACATATAAACAAATAGCAGACTTGTATGTTGACTTTGGCTTCAGTGTGAATGTTTTCTTGCAGTTTCATTGTTCAATTGTAGAGTTAAAACCACAAAGCTGGCACACCATCATTTTATATTGCAGAATACCTGAGATGACTGGACGCTATCCATGACGTTAGCCTTAATAATGTTGACTTTACCCCAGATGCAGCTGAAACATTTGTCCATGTGTTCACCAACGCATGACTCGACTTTTCAAATGCCCTATTTGCCGGTCTCCCCAGCTCCACCATGCACAGGATCCAGCTGATCCCAAACTCCGCCGGCCGCATACTCGCCTGCACTACACTTTGTACCCCCATCACACAAGTTCTAGCCAGGCTATACTGACTCCCTATCGCCAAACGGATTGATTGCAAGATCCTCACTCGTTTTCAAATCCCTTCATGCCCTGGCACATCCCTACCTCTCTGACCTGCTTACTCCCCACTCACTACCGGTTGCCTTCACTCGAGTGGCTCTGGCCTCCTGAATGTCCCTTATGCCCTCTGTTTCACCATTGGCGGCCGTGCTTTGAACCACTACATCCCGAAATTCTGGAACACTTCCTCTATCTCTCTGCCTTGCTCCTTTCCTTCACCATCTTCAGGTCACATCTGAAGACCTTCCTTTTCAATCGTGCATCGTGCCTGCGGTCACCTCCCCCTCCCCCTGCTTGGTTTCGTGCTTCATCACTGTCAAGCAGTCTGGGATACTATCTTGAAGGACGCTATATAAATGCAAATTGTTGTTGTTGGATGCACCCACATCCAGAAATGAAGCTACACAGAGCATAAAAGTGCTAGAAATAGTCAATCAAATAAAAAGCATTCAAGTGATCCTGTTGGAACTATGAACTGCCCAACGGTTTTTGGCAGGGGATAAACATTTGAATACTTTGCTCTTGTTCCCATTGTTCGGAGAGGGAGGGGAACTAAAAAAAAGTTGTACAAATTTGCCTGTATGGTTATATGTTAATGAATATAAGAGAATGCAGTGGTTTGTCCTTGTAAACTTGTTTTTGTGTGTACCGTGTGTGGCCAATATAACTTTCGCTTGTGGGAGAAAAGAGGAGTTCGGATGACAGCGCTGAGCCCTGGACATTGTTCTTTGTGTCAGCCCATCATGGCCCTTCTGTTATTGTCTATTTTTTCCAACTTCTTCTTCTACACACATGGTTGTGGGCACAGCACAGTATATTGTGACCTCAGCACGCATGAGGCCACACTTCATGTGCATTTGCATTCAGTTGTGAAATCCACACGGAAATGGGTGTGACAGATGAGAAGGGTAATAAAGGTGACTTACCTTTTGTACCGTTTTTTGTATATGGTTCCTTGTGGGTTCCAATAGCGAACACAGGTGTCATTGTGTAATAGACAGGATGAGGTTACAATGCATGAGTTGCCTGATGGTGTCAAGGATCTCCTGTCACCAGTAAAATAATAAGAATTCTTGGAATTGATATAGAGCTTTATAATATTCCAGACGTCTCAAAGCGCTTCACTGAATATACTGTAAAGTGAATTGACTGTATATTTGTGGACGAAATGTGGTAGACAATTACGCACAACATGTCCTACAAACAGTCGTCAATTGAAGTGACCAATTTATTATTGTTTTTTGTCTTGAGAGATTATTATCAGGCATGTACATCCAATGTGAGCAAGACCGAGGCCCTCCTGATTGGCTCAAGCCAGCACCTCCGCACATCGGGTGCTGCCAGCCTCAACATCCAAGGCTGTACTCTCCACCTCACAAAGCCAGTCAGGAACCTCGGCATCACGTTCGACCATAAACTCTCCTTCCTCCCCCACTTCCATGCCTTGACCGGCACCGCTTATTTCCACCTACGCAACAATGCCAGGCTCTGCAACTATCTCACCCTCCACGCTGCCGAAACACTCGTGCACGCGTACATCACCTCCTGGCTGGACTACGGAAACTCTCTCCTCGTCGGCCTCCCCAGCTCCTCCATTCACAGGCTGCAGGTCATCCAAAACTCTGCAGCCCGTGTACTATCCCGCACCCACCTCCGTGACCACATAACCCCCACCCTCGCCCGTCTCCACTGGCTCCCCATCCTCCAGAGGATCGAGTTCAAGATCCTCGTCCTCACCTTCAAGGCCTTACACGGCCTTGCCCCGCCCTATTTAACCGATCTACTTTCCCCCTATAAGCCCACCCGGACCCTCCGTTCAACAGGACTTGGCCTGCTCCAAGCCCCCCGCCTGAACCGCCCCACCATCGGAGGCCGGGCCTTCAGTTTCTCCGCTCCCACCCTGTGGAATTCCATCCCCCAATCCCTCCGCCTTGTTTCTTCCCTTTCCTCTTTCAAGGCCGGTTTGAAGACTTTCCTCTTCGATCGTGCCTTTTGTTCCCGCCCGAACTTTTCGACCTCCCCTTCGTGTTTCACCCCTTCCCGAACACTCCCCTCTCAGCTCGGGTCACACGCCTCCTGTGCAGCGCCTTGGGACGTTCTCGCGACGTGAAAGGCGCTTTATAAGTTTCAGTTGTTGTTGTTGTGTGGAGTATAGAAACTTGACTAAGGTTTTTTCCTGCTGCGAATTGAACCCAGGTCTCTCACTTGCGAGGCGAGTGCTCTAACCACTGAGCTACGGAATCTACAGGTATATGAGAGATGACAGGTTTGATGGGATATGGGGATAAGGCAGAGCAGTGGTCTTGAATGAGCATCTTGCTGTGAATCAGGGCTTCATTCTACGCTGTAAATTTCTATCATTCTGTGATTATATGATGGCAACTGAGCCTGATCTTGTTGTCAGCTGTTAACAACACACAGGAACATTGTATCATGGTACACTGCAGACGATCATGACTATGGTTGCTTCAGACTTTTCACACTGTGGGCCATCAAGACCAATGACACGGCCACAATACTGGGTGTTACAATAGCCTCCCATCCTATTCTCTCTTCTGTCCTAGCTACATGCAAATGCTTTGGATTTGAGATCAGGAACTTTGATTGGATATTGTGGGAAAGAGCAGATTAAGGGTACGGTCTAACATTCCAAGATAAACAGCTTGCCTCACCTTATTGTTCCCTTTATCTGTGAATGAACACCATGGAGTTAGGAGGTCAAGGATCTCACAAGCGTGAGATTGCTGAAAGCAGTGACTCAGTCACTCGCGTGATTTAAATGATGTTTGTTGTCCCTTTTATTGTTTGAAAGCTTCAACTGTCAAAGTTGAAGTGATGAGTGATGGTGGATGCAATGTTAGTTATAAATAATAATGATATCTCCTGCTATTTTTGCAACAAACACAGAGCTTCCTTTTTCAGAAAATCGTACTGTGGAAAAACACAGCTACGTGCTAGTTTCAGTAGCTTACGTGGCATTTGAAAATTTACATACCTTCAGAACTAATCACTATAAATAAAAGTAACTGGAAAGCTAAAAGGATGCGTGTTCATATATACAGAGAAGGAGGGACACTCGTCTGTGGGAGATAGAATAGTTTTCCAACAGTCCAGAGATTTGGAGGGATGCAGCCTTCTTTGTTCTTCATGGGCTTGATCATGTTAATTAGGTTCATGCACAAAACAACACAACTTAATAATAACATTAATAATAATAATAATCCTTGCATTTGTTATAGTACCTTATCACACCGTTTAGATGTCTCAAAGCACTTTACAAGATATAATATGCAGTAGACTTAATAGTCCTCGCATACTATAAGTGGTCTTATATTTATACAAACAAAATGAATTAAATTTGTATAGCGCCTTTGATGTCAGGAAAATGTCTTAAAAGTGTTTTGAGGAATGTTAGATAAGGGGCTTGCTAATAAAATGTTTACAAAATGGTCCAGTAAAGGTTTAAGGCAGCCCATTGATCTGTTTCTGATCATATTCCAAATAGATTGTGGTTTGTACAGCACAGAATAAAGGCCTATTGGCTCAACCAATCCACATTACATACCAGAGTTGAGTACCAAGTGCCGCCAAAACCACATAATCACTGGGAGTGTAGAGAGAGATAAGAAGACTGAGGCTTTCACACTGAGGCTTTTTAGAACATGGGGTGCTATTGAAGTGGAAATCATAATAGTTGGAAGAGACAAGAGGAAGAATATAAACATGTACAAGGAAAGAATAGGTAGTTGAGATTTGAGTACTGTATTAGATTCAGTGAGACGTACACGCTAGTCTAGGCTCAATGGGCTACATTGCTGCCTTTTTTGCTCTGTAATTTCAATGATTCTAGGAAAGGGAAGTATGATAAATCTCATGACTGCAAATGTGCCAAATACTGTACTTAGAAAGGCAGTAAACGACTTGGGAGTGCCTTATTTAGGGATGTGTGAGGCTAAATAGAAAAATACATTCATCCCAATCCAGTGATTACTAGGGAACGGCGATTAATCGGTTTTTCGATTAAACCCGATATGATTTTCAGATCGGTATGCCGATATGGTGATTCTAAAAAACCTGTTATATCGAGAGATTCGATTTTAAAAATATACATTGATATATTTTTAATATCGTTCCTGGCAATATATCAATATTGTTGGTATTATCAGTGTAATGCGATCTTTTCCAGCTTACCTTGTCGCCGGCATTGCAACCTCCTAGATCTAGAGCATGGAATGCGCGTACATTCGGTGCGCGCGCACAATTAACGGGCGCGCACATCCGATGCGCACGCACACTTTACTGTGTATACTCGACGTGAGTCGTGGCGTCTTAACAAAGTCCCATCGCTGAAAATTGTAGTTTGAAAATTTACCTTTCTCATCATGGGGAAAAGAAGCCCCGAATGGGACACTTTGAAAACAATGCAGTCAGTAATGGTGTGTATAGATGTACAGTTTGCAAGGTCTTGGTTAAGACATCTGATTCGAGCACGAGCAACCTGCGACAACACATTAAGCAGCACCACCCCGCCCAGCACGCTGCCCTCAGAGCGAAATCATTGTCGACAACAGCAGGAAGTCGAACCAGCGCTTCGGAGAAAGCGACAGGTAGTGGGGCCAATGCAGCTCAAACAATTCCTGCTTTATTTAAGAGGAGAACATTGTACCAGAGAGGGGACAAAAAGTGGCAAAGTATCACGAACGCTGTCACTTTTTGCATAGCAAAGGAGAGCTTGCCAATGGCGAAGGACATTAATTCAGACTTCAGACTACATAAAAAGAAGTGGCATTTTGTGGCTGTAAGTGTTATTTTTGTGTGTGAGAGAGTTAGAAGCCAGATTATCACTGCTTCTATGTGTGTGTCTAGTCAGACACACACATAGAAGCTGCATAGAAGTGGGACACACAAAGTAGTCCCACTGCTGTGTGTGTCTTGTCAGACACACACAGCAGTGATAATCTGGCTTCTAACTCTTAACAGTCAGACTGTCTGTCTCTCTCTTTTCTATTGTAATAGATCTCATTTACACGTGGACATTACATGCTACTTTCAAGCAAGAAATGGAGGAGAATAAATCTCTAGATTTTGTTTTTGGTGTGTGTGTGTTCTATTTTGTGTTTAGAGATGGAGGGAGAGAAGGAGAGGGGGAAAGTTGGGAGAGAAGGAGAGAGGAAGAGAGGAGAGGGAGGGAGAGAATGAGAGGGGGAAAGGAGGGAGAGAAGGAGCGAGGGGAAAGGAGGGAGAGAAGGAGAGAGGCGAGGGAGGGAGGGAGAGAAGGAGAGGGGGAAAGTTGGGAGAGAAGGAGAGAGGAAGAGAGAAGAGGGAGGGAGAGAAGGAGAGGGTGAAAGGAGGGAGAGAAGGAGTGAGGGGAAAGGAGGGAGAGAAGGAGAGAGGAAGAGAGGAGAGGGAGGGAGGGAGGGAGAGAAGGAGAGAGGGGAAAGGAGGGAGAGAAGGAGAGAGGGGAGGGAGGGAGGGAGGGACAGAAGGAGAGAGGGGAGGGAGAGAAGGAGAGAGGGGAGGGAGGGAGGGAGAGAAGGAGAGAGGGAAGGGAGGGAGAGAAGGAGAGGGGGGAGGGAGGGAGAGAAGGAGAGGTGAAAGGAGGGAGAGAAGGAGAGAGGAGAGGAGGGAGAGAAGGAGAGGGGGAGGTAGGGAACAAACAACATCGTATAATTCAACAGACCTTGACACCAACATTACAAACTTTCTGGACCTAGAGCACGCATTTCGAAATGTGCGCGCGCATCGTCAGTGCGGACGCACCGTCAATGCGCGCGCACCGCGACTGAGCGCGCGCCATCAATGCACGCGCACTTCGAATGCACGCGCATGCGCAGTATAAAAACTCGATAGATCGGTTTAAGCAGGTATGAGCAAACCGATATATCCATATCCGGAAAAATCCCATATCGCCGTTCCCTAGTGATTACCAATGCAAACTCCTAATGCATTTTTGCCTGTATATGGCCATGTTAATGGATTATAGGGCTGTTCCTTTCATCCTTGGATCCTTGGAAATCAGTAAGAGTGCAGTCAACAACATGTTTTGGGATTCATGGATGTTATAACACGTTCCACATTCCACCAGTTACATCCCATTATATTCTGTAACTGAAGTAGGAGATATAAAAAGCACGAATCAAAGCCCTGGAGCTGCTTTAGAACCGAGAGTGAGGCCAAGGCCCTTGAAAGGAGTTTCCACTAATGTTGATTGGATCCAATTTCCAATAATTCTTATGGAATAAATAATTGTGTGTCCAAGTGCTCCATTAACCTGTAGCAGCCACAGCATCATAACAGATCTGCAAAAGACGTGTCCTCCAGTCCTGCTTCAGAGTCATCAGATCACTGATGTGACTTGTGCCTTTCTGTGCGGATTGGCTGGGTATTTGCACATATACCCAATGCATATAAAGTCGTGGCCAATCTCCAGAGTATTTCTATCTCTACAAACACTCACAAGAGTATTTGTAGCTGACCAGTGCTGCTTACGTTTGAGTAGCTGGCCAGTCTGTGCAGGAAGCTGTAAACACACTCTGCTTCTGTTAACCCCGGGAGTTTTGTGTTTTAAGTGAACACGCACTTTAACAAAGCGATTAATAAAGAAACATTTCTTTTGGTTGTTCTACTGCAGGTCTAAAACTAATTAAAAGAAGAATATTTTGAAGTGAATTTTAAAACCTAACATTCCCTCCAAAAAGGATTTGTTTGAGAGAATGATGGCTGGTAATAGAATGGCACAACTGATGCAGTAAAAACTGCACTTACTATTTGAGAGTAGATTCCCTGCATGTTTTGGTTGGTGAGAACTGATGGAACAATTAAAATTTTCAATAATAGAATAATTGAGTGTTTAAAATATAAATAGGAATTGGTGCTGCTTGCTACTATTACTTACTTGTTTGTAAAGTCAAACGGTTCATGTGAATCAGTTGATTTGACGCTAATCTAGTTACAAAGGATTTCAGAACATAACCTTTTACACTGAATCCTGTATTCATGGCTCATCATATGATTGTTCTTCCTGAGAATAACATATATCAGAGTTAGATTTGACCACTGTATTTTTTTAATCAGCTTTCTCTAACAAGGAGTTCCCGACTCCTTTTCTTATGAAACCAATTTTTTACGAAACTTATTTTATTCCAATAATAATAATCCTTGCATTTGATATGGTGACTTATCATATCATTTAGACGTCTCAAACCACTTCACAGTACAGTAAACCCTTTGTTATCCGGCACCCTCTGGACCTGACCAGTGCCGATTAATTAAATATGTCGGATATTCGAGTGGCAAGTTGCCGAAAATCTAACTACAAAAAAAATTATTTTAAAACATACCATATTAATAATAGACTAAATAATAACATAATATTGTATGGATACCTACCAATAAAGCATTCCAGCACACTCGATAAAATGATCGGTAAAAAAGCATTCCAGCTTTTGGTAAGTTTAATAAGTGCACATGCGCAAAGTGAGCATATGGCGAGTGTCCCAGATGGCTACGGTATGAGATCCGGTTGCTGGAATGGTGAATTGTAGTGGGAGATACTGGTTGGTTGAGTATGCTGTTCGGGGTTGGGTACTGGATAAACAAGGTTTTACTGTATATACGGTAAAGTGGATTGACTGTGTACTTTGTGTGTAAAAACGCAGCAGCCAGTTGTGCATGGTAGTGGAAAATAACAATTGTAAATGACATCAAACGTGAAAAAAAATGAACTTGCATTTTCACAGTGCTTTTATGTGTCCAATCTCAAAGCATTTCCCAGGTACTGTCTTACCCACCCAATTATGTCGGCATGTTGGGGGCCATTCAAGATTTGACATAAGCAGTCAAAGCGGAAGATAGTGATTCAAATTTATGCACCATGTATTTACATTTATTCCATTGATTTTTTAAAATTCGGGCATATAATTAAAACTCTTGAACCTTTTTTTGCATGTATGTTTGTTACATAAATGTCATTAACTTACTTACAAAAATAGTAATGTAAGTAAAAGAAGCCTTTAATACTAAATGTGTATCGTTATAAGTGTGTCAGAGTTTATGTCGACATGAACATAGATGGTAAATTTTTAGTATTAACTTTACGGAGAAAAGACTGGGACTTCACATTGATATAAGAGGATTGTCGACATAAAGGGTTTTGAGATAAGTGGATAGGATTTTAGTTCTTGCCAATTATAGTGACTATATTTGTAGACAATTGTAGCAAGACATTTGCATCAGCAAAATCTCACAAATGAGCATTAGGTGAATGACGAATTATTCTCGAAGATTGTTGGTCAGCACAGCAAAATACCTTTCTCCTTTCAAAGAATGGGATCTGTAACGGCTGCATGAACAGCCAAACAGCTACATATATATATATACTGTATATATATATGTATATATATATATATGATATGAAAAGTACATATATTTCTCAGATATGCAAGAAGGCAATGGAGTGAATCTCAATGTTTTATTTGCCATGAGTCAGCCATTTAACAAATAGACTGTTTATATAGATTATTATACGTTTATAAATTTTAAGAAGTATGTTGTGCTATATGAGTAAAGTGCTAATAGGTTAATATACTTGCTACTTTCAAAGACTCATCAATGAGCAGATATTCTGTTTGTTTTTAAAACAAACTTCCTGGAGGGAATGCTAAGATATTCATTGTTGTGAATTTGGACAGGGGTGGGATCCAGCACAGGTCTCAAGGCAGTTGGGAGATGAAAATACGAATAACTGACTTTGGTTGTGGACCTAAATGATGAGAGAGGTTTATGCATTTTCTTACCTTGGTTGGAATGAAAAAAAATGTGATGTAATAATCATCACTGGTTGTCTAAATCCTGCTTATTTACCATATATTTTTCACAATGTCTTCTTGTCACAATGTCATCGAAGACAACCTTTGATTGAAAGCTAAGCCGCTGAAAGCTAAATTAAAAGTTTAAAGTAAACAACTGCATTGGAAAATAATAATGCAACAGTGCGGCATTTAGTCTTGGGACACCAATCATCATAATAATAATCATCTTGCATTTGATATAGCGCCTTATCACGTCTCCGAGATGTTGTCAAAAGTGATTGCGCTTGGCTGATATTTATGGGCAAATGTGCCCAACGTGAAATACAAATGCAATTATGTTGTTGTTGATTGGTTACCACTAGAACATAATATTGGGTTACATCATATCACGTGGTCCTCTGTACCCATAGTTGACCTAATAAATGTGTTTTGTGAATTGCTTGCTCTGCCTGACTATTTCATGGTTTCATTTCAGATCGAAGATGAAAGCAAGGCAGCGGTTGTGGGCAAACTCCAGGTTGGAGATGAGATCATCAGCATCAATGATGTAATCCTGACGGGTTTCAGGCAGGAGGCGATCTGTCTTGTGAAAGGGTCGCACAAGGTTTTAAAGATAATAGTCAGAAGGTAAGACACAGGAAGCCTAAAGGACCCTCTGAAAAGATGAGCCTAAAGCCTCATCTTTTCAGAGGATCCACTTGTGCTGGATATAGGTTGACGTGTGGTTGTGTGCGCCAGAGGCACACATGGAAACCATGAATGTGGATGTGGATTTTGTATTTGAGTTTGTCCCTGAATCTGGAGCTCATATTATAACAACACTGTTAACCATACAACAATGGCAATTTGATGCTTTGTTGACCTTTCTCAATAATGGATTAATTGAATATGGGCAACATTTTTTCCCATCCACGTCCAATTTACACATGTATGTAATGGAGTTAGCTGAAGTCACTAGGTCATTTTTGTCACAAAATGGTCTTGAAGTAGTCCAGTCTGGTGCTATGGTGCTTGGTATTTCAAATTATTTCTTAATGTTTCAAGACTTCTTGGATGTGCAAAAAGGAATGATGTCACAGTTATTAGATATAATAATAATCCATTTAATCCTTGCATTTGGTATGGAATGATAACCGAATATAATTTAACAACCACTTTACAAGAGTCAATGTTGATTTCTGTAAGGTAAGTGCTGGACATGTATTGATAAGTTCCAAATACAGTAAAAGCCCGTTTATCCGTGACCCGATCAACCATAACTTCCGTATAACTGGCACCTAAAAAAAAGTCCCCATTCGATTAACTGGAGTTTATCCGGCGCAGTGTATTATTATTATTATTGGTGTTTTCGGCCAAATATCCAGCACGCGCTTTAACCGGCATTGGCCAGGTTCCAAGGAGCTTTTTACTATACATTGATCTTAACTAATTAGAGAATTTTGCGGTGGTCTTATGTGTATTTTCCTGGAACCTACAAACTTCCTCTGGACAAATTTAGTGATGATCTCATATCTATAATTGTGGACAAATCTAAATTATAATTTTTTGCAGCAATGTTGGGCAAGTTTCCTTACTCCATACCTTTCAGTTTACCTAGCAGTAAGTAGGAACCCAGATGTTAGTCAATTGGTGGATCGCTTTTCCGGCGATAATAATCCTTCAAAAAAAATTGGTCACTCAATCCAACAATTTACAACAACAACAATTTTGATTTATATAGCGCCCTCCATGCCGGGCGGCGTCTCAGAGTGCTTAATCTAGGACTGTTTGTGGTACACTGCTGTGCGCAATTGGCGCTAGAGTAAAACCTTGATACTCCAGCACAGTTGGGCCCACTCACCTCCCAGATTTCGGAGGTTGCCAGTATTTAGAACCTACCTAGAAATGGCTGGGGAAGCTCCACCCCATACACCACGTGAGCTGTAAACACAGCATTGAAGGAAAAAAATATTCGAGCTCCACCCCCAGGGCTGGGTGACTGAGCGGCGCCAGCGTGAACTACAAGCAGCTGTTCTGCACTTTGGGAGATTTGCTGACATCGGAAAAAATCTAATACTGTACTGTTTCATTTTGAAATCTTGTCAGGTTTAGGGAGTTGCTGACTATCGGAATATCGGATTATCGAGGTTTTACTGTTTTTAAAATGTACAGGATTATTATTGTTATTGTTTATAACTTGGCTGAAATATATTGTTGATTATGCTGCCTTTTTGTAATTCTCTCTATGTCCACTAGAGAAAAATATAGTGGCTCATTTGTATTTTTTCTCTGTGTTTGCTTTCAATAGTGAGGAGCAGTAGAAAATGCCAGAAATTAGGTGTTTTAATAGGAGAGCAGAATTCATGTGGAATATAGAAATTGGAGCTGAAAGATTTGGTTCAAATCACTTCCCCTATCCTTTGGAGGTCAATAAAATGCCCAATATTGTAAAAAAAAACTATTTTCTTGCGGATGGGGTTGGGTGGAGCACAGTAGATTGTAGCAATTAAGGTCTTGATAATGCCACACTGCCTCTGACTACAACAACAACAAAATTACACCTGTATAGTGGCTTTCACGTCAGGAGGACGTCCCAAGGTGCTGGGGCACAGTAATGATGTAATGACCTATGATCTTTAGTTGCTAGAAAAGTTACAGCACAGGAGTTCATTCCGCCCATTAATGCCTATGATGCTAGTATTTTCATCACTATCTGATTCTAATCCCATTCCCTTGCAATTTTTAAGATTACTTTGCACAACTTTTATTCATTTCCCTTTTAAATACTGTTATGAATTCAGATTCAACATTCTGCCAGCACATGTTACTAAAAGCACCTTTGCTGCTGGAGTATTTTCTCAGCCTTGGTCAGTCAGTGCAATGCTGGCGCAATCAAACAATATTTGTTTGAACACAAGGTTAAATGCTTAACATTACATTATTTTGCCTGCTTGACATTTTGGACATGGTATCACGTGGCAAATGTATCCTACCTAAGTAGAGTCCTGTAGCTCAGTGGTTGGAGCACTTGCCTTGTAAGCGAGAGACCTGGGTTCAATTCCAGGCGTAGTGAAACCGTGAGCAAGTTTCCTTACTCCACACGCCTAATAACAATCCCTCCATTTCAATCCACGACTGTTTGTGGGGATACTGCTGTGTACAATTGGCTGCAGTGTTTCTCCCACAAATATATAGTCAACTCACTACAATATATTCTGCGAAACAACAAACAAAACTTACATTTATATAAGCACTATAGAAGCACTTTGAGATGTCCAGAAGATGTGAAAAGTACTACAGTAAAAGCTTGTTTATCTGGCACCCTTGGGACCTGACCGTTGCCGGTTAATCAAATATGCCGGATATTCGAGCGGCAAGTTGCCGAAAATCCTACATAAAAAATTAACTTATTTTCAAACATACCATATTAATAATAGACTAAATAATAACAGAATATTGTATGGATACTTACCAATAAAGGATTCTAGCACACTTGGTAAAATCATCGGTAAAGTAAAAATTCCAGGGTTCGTTAAGTTTAATAAGTGCGCATGCTCACGCATTACACGCATGCGCAAAGTGAGCATACTAGCGGGTGTCCCGGATGGCTCTGGTATGAGATCCGTTTGCTGGAATGGTGAATTGTATTGGGAGATACCGGTTGGTTGAGCATTCCAGTTGGTTGGGTGCTGTATAAATAAGCTTTTACTGTACATCAAATGCAAAGAATATTTATTAAAGCAGAATATCATACTGGTAGGAATTTTTCTTAGAAATCCAATATAATTAATGTTGAATGTTGCACAATGGAGTTGAAAAGGCACTTGAACTGTGCAATCGCCAGAAAAATCTAACTTTGTCCGGTTCACCCATGAGTTGCGGTCTTAAAGACAAGTATTCACAAGGGAGCAGATAGATCCTTCACAATAACCCCAAGCCTTGGTTCTTGCCAATTTGCGCCTAAACTCTCTGGGATTAGGTAAACAGGTTATGCACTTTAGGAGGGAGAGTACTAATTCTGTACATATTTGCAAACTATACATATGTGCAATACTCATTTGTTCAGTTTGAAGATTCCCTCTTAAGTATGGTGATTGTTTTTTGTCTGACCCCCAAAATGTTGTCAGTTCAGCTACCAAAACGTACAATTTTTAAAAATGTTTTCTTTCATTTTAATGCTTTTCCCCACAATATTCCACCTTAGATTGGCAGTATTCCTGGGGTGGGCAAAAGAGTGGATAAGGGGCTCTGATCCAGCAATTGTTCAAGCTAAAACTGCCCAATTTCCATTTTCACTTGTGCAAGAAATGCCCAGCTTTTTTTGTGCAAACCTCTCCCCAGCAGTGTGCCAAAGCTCAGGAATGTTCTGCATAAGAATTACAAGCCTGCGTTTCCTGCGGATTAAATGTGTTTAAAGCACTATACCACCCTATGCAATCTATTTAGTTTCCATAGTGCTGAATTATTGATACTTGTGGAGTTGATTGCAACAAAGAAATGTGCTAAGTGCTGGTATGTGTGTTACCACTTGTAATTAAAAGTGGATTTTCAAAACTAGATGTAAGAAATATCCTTCTCAGAGTTGTGTTAAATCTTTTCTTCCTGGTTGCTGAGATGCTTGTTCTGCCACCAATGTCAAATGGTATAAAAATAATAATAATCCTGATATTTTGTGTAGCACCTTTAACATCAGGAGCCCTGTCCCTTACCTCCTTCGAGATCTACCTCAAGACCTTCCTTTTTGACCATGCTTTCATCATCGTTCCCCCCCTTCAACCCTTCGCCCCTTGGTCCCCATCTACAGCTTGGGTGCAAACTTTGGACTGTTTAATGTCTTGTGACATCATCTCGATGTGAAAGGCACTATATAACTGTCTCCAAGTATTTCATGGAAATACTGTAAAGTGCAATGATTGTATTTTGTGGGCAGCGTAGAGTTTGTAGGTGATTATGGCATTAAGCAGATCACAATGCTACCTCCGTACCATTATCATTGTACAATCAAACTTTTTCTATGTTTCCTCTCCCTTTCTCCCTCTCCAATTTTTCCTCCTTTCAAGAAGAGTGTATCTCATACTAAGGTGTGGTTCCATAAAATCATCTTTCTATTTATCAGTCGTAGATTTAAATAGATTTACGAAGATTCTACAGCAATACCATTTCATCAGCCCCCCAACAGGTTATAAAAGATTGAATCTATTCTACGTTAAGACAGCTGCTCAGCCTGTATTCCATTGAAGCTATTAGACTTTTTGGTCCTACTAATCTGTGACTGTATTTATACTTTATGTGAGTCTCCAACCACTCCATCCCAGTACCAAATTAAATGGTCAAATGGTACTACATAGCAAGGTAAATAAAGAAAAAAAGGTGAGAAATTGAAGAACGATTCCTGGATCGGTCAGGCCTATATTGTTTTGGTCTTTTGTGCTTTGGGATGTTCCAGTCAGCTATTCCTACTTTTATCTTGCCTGGAATTGTACGCTGCCTTTACAAAAGGCACTTCAAAAATGTTTTGCTCTTAATCACTCCATATCAATAACATGAAAAAAGTCTTGGCTTGTTCGAGGTTACAGTGAATGCTTTGATCTTGGCTTTCATTCACTACAGCAGGCGTTCACAGTGTTTGTTGTGCTTGTGTATGCTTTATACAACTGCTGAGATATTGCTGGTACTTACTAACTTTGCAGGGTTAATGGCTATGGTTTTGCATGTTTCCTTTCTCAGGTGACTACCTCCTTTCTGAAAACACCAGAGTCGGATTGTGGGCACTGTTAAACATTAATAGAATACAGGCTGAGCTGCCGTCTCAATATAGAATAGATTCAATCTTTTATAACCTGTTGGAGGCTGATGAAATGGCGCTTGGCTCAGGTTTCATTCACATTGACAATAACCCAGTGAATCTACAGTTTCAGATAGGATTGGGAGCTTTTTAAGGCCATTTTGTCTCCCAATTTCACCATAAATGCCCAAATATTTTGGTGAAAGTTATCGGTAAAAAAATATTTTTTCTTAAAAACGAATCCTCAGACTTTTTTTTCGGCTTTTGAGACGTCATATCTGCAGCAACCCAAAACACTGGCCAAGTCAAAGCTCTCTATAATGTTGAGTTTCAATGTGCAGTAGTTAGTGATACAGGCAGCCTTTCTTTATGGTGGATCCTGAAACCTGATATCATGTTGATTTTACTGCCCTGTACAATCAAACAGAATATTGTTTGCTTTGGTAAAAGGGTGATACACGTGTGGAATAAACCATTATACCAATTCTGATGGTAAAACTATAATGGGTTCAAAAAGATACTGGCCAATTTCCCCCAAATGAAAAGAATCAGGGTTATTAGCAGAGATAGGCATGAGGATGGAAGATAGGTGTGGATCAATGGCCTACCACTTTATGAAAGATATTGTATTATTATTCCTTACATTTAGACAAATCTGACAATCAAATTGCAGGTGTTCCAAATAGTCTGAACCATATGATCATTAACAATACAGTGTAACACCTATACACTTGACAGATAACCACATATTTATTTATCTTCGCCAAGATGAAAAATCCTGGAAGTAAAACACAGAAAATCTTTCATTGTGAATAGGCTATATTACAACAACAACTCACAGGGCACTTCACAATAGCGTAACCCAGGGCCATGCCAGGGGGAAGGGGAAGGTGACCGTAGGTGCGGTCGAACGGAAAGGTCTTCAGGTGCAACCTGAAATTGGAAAAGAAGGGGATGAGGCAAAGGGATTGAGGGAGGGAGTTCCAGAGTTCCAGGGGGTAGTGGCTGAAGGCCTGGTGCTGATGGTGGAGTGGAGGATTCGGAGGACAAGGAGGAGGCCTGACCCAGTAGAGCGGAGGCAGCAGATACGGCTGTGAGGAGGTTAGAGAGGAGGAGAGATTTAAATACAAGAGTGAGGATCTTGAAGTCAAGATCTTCCATATTAAAACCAACACTTAGTTTTATTCAGTGATCTGATACAGGCATGCTATAGGAAAGGTAGAAACAGACAAACATACACACACAGTGGATACAAAGAGATACTGTGAAAGAGAAAGAAGAGGGCTGTCACTCTCGGGAAACCAGACGAGAGGGGGTGGAGATATAGTATGGTACGATGGCCACTCCTGGTAATAGAACTTACAATGTATTGGTTAATTCTGTACATTGTATTCAACATGATGAGATGAGATCTGCATTGTTCTCATATCACATTGGGGTTAGTCCCAATTAATAGGGTTTGATTATGTTGTAACCTATCAATAGATTATGTTGTGCCAAATGTATATAACCAATAACAGACAACTAGTCCAGCTCTGAGGAGACACCCAGTCAGGTTGTTTGAAAAACAAGCTCTACAGCTAGCCCTGTGTATGGTCTGTTACTCAGTTTAGTAAATCGAGACCAGTATTTCAGCTAAAACAGTTTTATGTCGCTTTTTTTTAAATTGAAGCACTGCAGACAAAATTAGAACAGTGAAACCGAATTCATGAGAAGTGTGTGAAGAGAAACAATATGAAAGGATTTGGGAAAGAGACAGAAATGTGAATCACAGTTTATAGCCACTCAGGGGGAGGTAGCGACTGCCTGTGGATCTCTAGAGCCAACACTGTGGGTGGTGGTGTGTGTGTGTGTGGAGGGGGGGTGGGAAAGAGTGTAACCTGGAGAGACCAGAAAAATGAATAGTGTCCAATGACCTTGGAATGGTTGCGGCAGTTCAGCTGTTTGGATGGGCTGAAGATGTGTACACAAATACTTGTACACAAATACTTGGCATTCCCGAGCTGCTGTTGTTACACACAGAGCAAAAACAATGTCAGTTCAAGGTTGGAATCAGTATTAAGAGTTTGAAAGCAGGGAGCCCTGTAATCTTAATCATGTACCCAGTAATTCAGAGTAAAAACAGTCTTCTAAAAGCCGCCGGGGAGATGGGGACTCATCCTCTTCTAGTTTTTCTCCTTGAATCAAGAAGTTTAGAAAGACCTCCACCACCTTGGGACGTCCTCCTGACGTGAAAGGTGCTATATACAAGTGTAATTTTGTTGTAGAAAGACACCCGTGTTTCAATTCAGGCATAAGCTAACCCAGAACAGAGCAGCCATCAAACATACGAGTGAAACCTGATCTCACCCTATGGAGCATCTGCAAACTCATGCCCCCTGGTTTTAATCTGCTTGGATATTGTTTTGTAATCAAACACCATTGATTGCTTAACGTTTTCTTAGTTGTCAGGAGTGGAGTTGAGTTTATTGGAGAAATTCACTCACTAATGACAGTCCTGTAGCTCAGTGGTTAGAGCACTCGCCTTACTAGCGTGAGACCTGTGTTCGAATCCAGGCAAATCAGGGCAAAACTTTGGGCAAGTTTCCTTACTCCACACATCTAATAATAATCCCTCCAAAAAAACCACAATAATAAAATTAGTCATTTCAATCCACGACTGTTTGTGGGAACACTGCTGTAAGCAATAGGCTGCCGCATTTTGCCCACAAATATACTTCAATTATTTGTACACAATACTTGGCAATATACGTCAATCCACTTTTTCACTTTACAGTATATTCTGTGAAGCGCTTTGAGACATCAATAAGACATGAAAAGCGCAATATCAAATGCAAGGATTATTATTACTATTATTATTAACTCTCATGCAATCTCTCCACCTGTGGCATTTCAGTATGGAATCCTCTCACTTTCAGGCTCATCTTTTCCAGCAGTACACTTTCAGACACTGCCCTGGTTTGTGATTAGCTGACTGGCAAGTTACAGGGAATAGGAATGAATTGTCTTAATTTATTTCTCTTCTCCATTACCCTATGTCGATGGTGCTTTTATAAGTTGCTTCCATCAACTGACCCTTCTGAGTAGTACTGAGTGTCCAGAGATGACTGTGACACCACAAAGACCTTGACTATACCTACTGTGTAAACCTTTGTGTACCGTGGAAAATACAGATATAACAAGAATAACAACAAATTACATTTGCATTGCACTTTTCACGCCAGGAGGACGTTCCAAGGAGCTGGACAATCAATGTTTTGGACCTGAGCTGGGGATGTAGATTGCGAAGGGTGGAGGACGGGGTGTGGGGAAGGAGGGTGACCGAATGTATGGTCGAAGAGGAGGATCTTGAAATAGGTCTTGAAGGAGGCAAGGGAGGGGGCGAGATGGAGGGACTACGGGATGGAGTTCCAGAGTGTGGGGTCAGAGTGGCTGAAGCCCACCAATGGTAGGGTGGGTGAGGCGTGGGACGTGAAGCAAGCCGGAGCCCGCTGAGTGGAAGGAGCGGGTAGGTTGGTAGGGGGTTAATAAGAAGGTGGCGTTGGTGGTGGGGAGCAAGGCCATGGAGGGCTTTAAAGATGAGGACCAGGATCTTGAACTGTCCCCTCTCTGTGATGGGAAGCCAGTGGAATCAGGTAATTTTGGGGGTGATAGGGTTGCGGAGCCTGATGCAGGCAAGGACACTGGCTGCAGAGTTATGGATGATCTGCAGCCTGTGAGAGAGGAGTAGAGGAGGCCAACAAGCAAGGAGTTTGCATAGTCGAGCCTGGATGCAATGAATGCGTAGATGATACCCTTGATCATGTAATTAACACCCATTGAGAAAGATCAAGACCAATTATAAACGGCCTCTGCATTTACACATGGTTTACACACATTCATAATGCATATGTATGTAGAGATAATACAGTTTACACATGTTGTATAGTAGATCCCGGGGCTACACCTCCCAACGTGAAAATAAATGTAATTTTGTTGTTGTACTCCACATGACCACATCAACCAGTCCCAACATTATTTACAAGAGCCTTGTGAAAGGGGACTGCTCCAAATGGCTTGTAACAACATTTTTTAGTAGGATAGGATATTGGGTAGTGATTTTATATATTTTGATCAATTGTCTATGGCTCGTGAAATAACGTTGCCAATTTGAGTTGTGCTATTGGTGGGACGATTGGTATAAATAACTGGGCTGACACTGGCCTAACTCATTTTATGTAAAGCATTTCAGCTTGCAGAAAAAGACTTTCAACCCATTAGCCTGCTTTGACTAGCCTCTCGTCTTGCTCCTCAATTCTTCTACCCTTGCCTCCACTCCTTATTTAAGTACAGGTATCCCGCCCCAACCACGGCCTCTCCAACCACAAAACGCATGCATCCACAGTTTGCTAAATGCGACAACTCTCGCAAACTGCGTTTTGTGCGTCCATGATTTAAATCCGCGGGTTTAAATTTTCAAATTTAACATAGTGTATAGCACTAGGACACAGTTATGTCGCAATCAACCAGCGAGATGTCGCTTCTCTCTTAGAATTAAGGTAAATCTCCGTTGATTTCTCTACCCCACCCTCTGTGTCACCACCCCCCCCCACTCTCCGTGTCACCCCCCCCACCTTCCGTGTCACCCATCCCCCCCACTTTCTGTGTCACCCACCCTCTGTGTCACCACCCCCCACCCTCCGTGTCACCCACCCCTCCCACCCTCCATGTCACCCACCCCGCCCAATCCTCTGTGTCACCCACCCCACCCAATCCTCTGTGTCACCCACCGCCCCCCTCCATGTCACCCATCATCCGTGTCACCCACACACCCCCACCCTCCGTGTCATTACCCCCCCACCCTCAATCATTACAGGTAATGATTGAGCTGTATAGAATTCTCATCAGATTTCACTTGGAATACTTTTGTAGCTCTGACTGCCATGACATCCAGGTCCTGGAGGAGAGCAAGAAGATTGATCCTCACATTTAAAGCAATTGTCTATGAGGTTTGGGCTCTTAAGCCTTGAAAAGATTTGGCTCAGAGAGAACCTTAAGGTACTTCACAAAATAGAGAAAGGAAACCCATAATACTGCTTTCAGATACACCGAGGGAGCAGACGAAAGAACAATTCTGTGCGCATTGTGAGAAACTTTAAATAATCAATTAAATTACTCTAACTCCCAACCTTTCTGCTACGTAGGCCATTTGCAGCACCCATAACAATATTAATAATAAAATAATCCTTGGATTTGAAATAGCACCTTATTCTGTTGTCAAGATGTCTTAAATGCTTCACAGGATTTACTTTAAAGTGGATTGACTGAGTATTTTACGGGCAAAATGTGGCAGCAAGTTTGCGTACAGCAGTGTCCCACAGTATCCCAAAGAGCCCTGGAATCAACAAGCTTGGTACATATCAACAACAACAACAACAACAAAATTACACATATATGTCTTTCATGTCTGGAGGATGTCCCAAGGTACTGGATGTTTCAGACGCGAGCTTGGGTTGGGAATGGAAGGGTGGAGGGAAAGGAGGGGATTTGGGGTGACCGATGGACAATCAAAGAGGAGGGTCTTGAGTCAGGGCTTGAAGGAGGCTAGGGAGGGGCGAGGTGGAGGAACAGTGGGATGGAATTCCAGAGGCTAGTTGCAGATTGGCTGATGGCTCGCCCACCAATGGTGGGGTGGGTGGGTCGGGGAACGTGGAGCAGGCTGGAGCTTGCGGAGCGGAGGGTGCAGGCAGTTAGTAGGGGGTTAGAAGGTTGCAGAGCTTTGCAGGTGGGCGAGGCCATGGAGGACTTTGAAGGTGAGGACCACGACCTTTAATTGAATCCTCTGAGTGATGGGAAGCCAATGGAGTCGGGTGAGAATGGAGGTGATGGGGTCATGGAGCTTGAACCATATCAACCAACAATGGCTGTGGCTCATTTAGGCATTGCCTATAGCTTGAGAGTGTGGTGAAGAATCTTAGGCGCACAAACTTACACTACGTAGAAAAACAAGTCTATTCCACATGAGTGGGTGAGAACTAGAGTGATTGGTTCAAATAGTTAAGATGTAGAGTGTGCATTTTTGTCTCCGAAGCTCAACCAGCAGGAAAAGAGATCACACGTTCACGGTTTGGCCAAGTTTAGGAAACACGGCAGGAACTACTTCTTTTTACAGTGAGTAATAATCGGCTAAGACATGTTAGCAGGAAGGGTCGTAGAGGCTAGAACTCTATTGTTGAATCTTATAAAGGGCAGACGGCAGGCTAAATTATTCTTTTTTAAAATATATTCTAAAATGGTGAAATCAAATAGATATAAGGTCATTCATTACTTGATTTTCTTCTATAATTTGGCTAACATACCATATCCTCACATTATGGTTCCCATATTTTAAAGAACTTAACCGTAACTCCCTCATCCCATAACAATGTCTGCCTCAATATACAGTGACACATTTACTTCACTGCAGTACATCACTAATTTTATTACTGTAGTAGAGTAGGAATTGATTGAGCCCCACAATGGATCCAAGTTCACAGACGCTTTTACAGGGAATTTAAGAGATAATCTCCAACAAACCAATGTTATAACATGTTTCATTTGGAGACCGCAAAAATTGCACCATCTGGTGGCCTTGCAGTTCACATTCACAGCATTAAAAAAAATGGAGCAATTGACTTAATAAATGCAGTTATCGGTAACTTGTTTTATTAATGTACTTTTTTTTAACAAAATGGTTCTCCCGCACTATTTTCATATGGTTTCAGTCATACTGTGCACCTCAGCTCATTCTCCTTTTGCGGTCAGCTATCCAAAGCCACTTACTGAAGCTTGCAGGATTGCACCGTTTCCATGGCAAGGCAGCTACCCCTTGTTGCTTGTGCAACAAAAGGGTGTTTTGCATTGACTGCATACTAAAGGGCGGCTTGTGTTGCCGTGGCGCAGCATATTTTACTGTCTTTTCTTATTCAGAAGCCTGGGTGAAGGACCAATACCCATGTTACAGGACACAACCAAAGCCAGAGAGAGAATAATTTAAATGAAGACTTAATCGATTAAGTGTTACCAAGTTTGGGCTAAATAGCCATAATTTTTGTGAGAAGGGGCAAACCAAGCAGTTCAACTTGACCACAGTCACTACACTTGCATTTATTTCTTATGTACATTTCACAGCACAGTCAAATATGGCACAATATAGGGAAAAAGAGGTGACCAACAGGATAGAATCACAGGAGCTGAAATTGGATGCAAAGTTTAACAGATACAGGGCACTGCAGAGAAACACCATAATAAATAATCATTTCATTTACAGCAATTACATATAGCAATTATAACATCAAAGGTTCAAAGCGTTTCACAGAGTTTTTCTGTAAAGTGTAGTTAGTGACTTGTATTTTGTAGGTAAATCAGCAGCAAATTTTAACTGGGGGATTGATTGTTGGCCAGAACACCGGGAGTAACTCCCTTCTCTTTTTGAAAGGACCTTGGGATCCTCAATGTCAAATCTAAACAGAGAGACTGGACCTCAGTTTAACTTCTGACCTGAAGGACGATGCCTTCAACAATGTATTGCGTCCTCCGACAATATCCTTCAGGAAACTGTACCACAATATAAGTCAGTGCCTTTAATGAAGGGGAGGGCAATAGATAGAAATAGAAGTTTTAATGATGTTGAAAGCTTTCTGTGAGTAATGTTTTGTTAAGTGTTTTGTTGAAGGTAAATACTTACTGGTATGTGACCTTCATGGGGTTCAGACTTGAAAAGGTTTTAAAATACCTTTTTGGTAATATCACAGTCAAACTTGACTCTGAATCCGGGAAGTTTGCATGCTTCTAAAAGAGCTTTGTCAAGTTAGCAGTTGGGGATGGTAAAGTTGATCTTGGGGTCCCTGGGTTAGGGACGGGGGAAATCAGTTAGTGTTCCTACTCTCTGTTCAGAAACCCTTTCTGGAAAGCACGTGTGTGAGTGGACACAGATGAGGATGGGATTGGGTTTGGTTGCATGCTAACTAGTCACGCTGAGTTGGAAATTGCCACACGACCATGCACAAACCTTTGCAAATTGTCATCATTCTTGGGAGGTGCAGCTCTTTGAAGCTGTGACCTTTTTTTTACTTCACAGTGACTATTATTACAGTGGACTTATAACAGCATGTTAGCTCTCACAGTGATAAATGACCATGCGGGTGAGGTACTGGAGAGCAGCCAGTGCTGATGGCAGTGTACACAGCAGGAGTTGGGGGCTAAGGAGACGAGGAGAGAAAATTGAAAAGTGTTAACAATATTCTTCTACAAGTGCTCTTTTGCTGTTCAAATTTCATTTGATTTGGTTGCCCTCCTGACATGAAAGGCACTATACAAATATAATTTTGTTGTTGCTGTTGTTGATGAGCTCTTATGGGTAAGGACAATTTTTTTCTCATAATAATAATCCTTGCATTTGATATAGCACTTTTCACATCTTATCGACGTCCCAAATCGCTTCACAGAATATACTGTAAAGTGAATTGACTGTATATTTGTGGGCGAATCGCGGCAGCCAATTGCGCACAGCAGTGTCCCACAAACAGTCGTGGATTGAAATGACCAATTTTATTATTGTGGTTTTTTGGAGGGATTATTATTAGGCGTGTGGAGTAAGGAAACTTGCCCAAGGTTTCGCCCTGACCTACCTGGATTCGAACACAGGTCTCCCAGGTGCTCTGTGATGACTCACAGCTTTAATGAAATCTAATAATAATTTTTGCATTTAGTACAGCGCTTCTCATGTTGGGAGTATGTTTAAAAGTGCTTCAAACTTTGCTGCAAACATAATAATAATAATAATCCTTATGCTTGGTTGAGCCTTATCACGTGATAGAGACGTATCATGGAGCATTATAGGATACGTGTAAAGTGGTATGACTGTGTGTATTTTGTACCATTGATATAACATTGGTTACACTGTGACATCATGTGCTGCGTGTAACATTTACCCTGTATCTTTTTAAGGTGTTTATCTCATTAATTAATCTTTATCTCACTGAATGGCAGAGCACATACTGCTGGACCCCTATTAGTGTCACTCTACCACCATTTTACAGAGAGGAGCAGCAGCTCAGTCAACAACAACCTGCAGTGATATAGCACTCTTTATATGGGGTAGAGTCCCAGACCACAGCCAGGGCTAATGCACCTGATCCTCCCTCACTGGATCAGTGACGTGGCTCCACTTGGTATGAAACTCAGCCCCAATATATTACCAGAACAGACTTAATGTAGTTACCTAAATTTAGAAGAATCTATGTTAAGTGTAGAGAAGTGCCTTGTCAAGGCTTGTGTCAAATGTGCGGTGTGGCCTCAACAATGCCCAGAATTTACACTACTGCCCCTGGCTATTATCTAGAAATGGACTTGCGTTCCAAGGACGAAGGCAGGTGCATCATTTCAAAGTTAAGATCTTTTCTTTGTTTGCTTTGTTAATTTAACGTCCAAAGTACACAAAATACCAAGGGCTTATCCATGACGGTGTACGAATCATTCAGTATTTATTTAGACATCAACAGATGCCAGGCTGCAGTTTCCCAGCACCTGCCATGGGTTCTATTACACTCCACCTTTAATTTGCCAAAGAGGAAGCTGAAAGAGATCTAGGGCTGTTAGTTAACTCATTACTCACCATATTAGAACATTGTGAGGCAGCACATAACATGGTAACCAGGCTGGCAGGTTATCTTGCCAAATCGGGATGAGTTCAGAATCCCAAATGTCATACTGAAGCTGGCAATGCTACACCTAGAATTCTGCCAGAGCGTTTATACAAGCATTGGAGAACAAGGATGATCCCCAGTAATACAGGAATGATCTGTGAGTCATGTTTAGATACTCTAGGACTCTTCGATCATGACAGAGTCTAATGTATACAGTTAGCTCTCACCAAACGCAGGGGTTACGTTCCTGGAAAACAGCGCACTTGGGTAAAATCGCGTTTGGGAAGCATAATAAGTAATGGGAAAAAAGAGTTAGGGGAATCCATCCACAGGCTATGCAACCTCAAGCCTCCAGGCACATCCACACCTGACCAACGCAAGGTGCATACTGAGGCGGACTACAGCTGGCTGGCCCACTCTCCCTGCTCACTGACTCACCGCTGACAATAAAACAGCACCTAACACTACCGCAGCTTGGCTAAATTATTTTATCTTTGGTCCTGGTAGTGTTAGGCTATATGAATATAGTAAATATGAACGAAACAACCTTGATTGTACTTTACCATGCAAGGCCATCAGGTTGCTCCGAGCCCAAGGAATCATCGGACATGGGTTGACTGTACGTGATAAAGGTATATAAGATTTAAAATGGGATTGAATATGTAAACCCAGAACAATATTTCCAAATGCTCTGTAATAGCAAGGAAATAGGACATAGGTTAAGGGCTACAAAGAACAATTTCTGGACAGGCAACAGGAAATATTTCTTTAACCTGATTAATTAATTACTGGAACAGGTTACATTGGGTTCATTTAAAAACAACTTTTTACTGTGACGGGAGAACAGTAGGGTAGATAGGCAGGTAGGATAAGATCAAATGGACTATATGAGCCTGTCTCGTGTGATTTTAACTTAAGACAGAATACCCGCCTCATTTAATATCATCTGCGGAATTGTTTTTCAAATTTCACGCCCCATCAACTAATCAATGAACCCTTATCTAGAGGCCACCCTTACATAAAGTGGTTGCTGAAAACTGGTTTGACTTCAAATTCAGGTTATTGTTTTTATTCTTGTTGTAATGTTTCAAAGCACCGATAATTGCTGTGATGTGAAGTTACTGCGCGTTTGTTGGTGAATGTGGCAGCCAAATTGCACACAAACATCCATCAAATAAATAACCAATTTATCTGGAGAAGTATTGAACGAGGAGAAACAGTTTTCTCTTTAAGAATAATGTCATTCAGCACTCCAAGGTGCTATTTATTCTGCATGCAGGTTACTATATCAATGCAAGTTGTTGTAGAATCTTTATCCTCTAACCAAACAGTTGAACAGCAGCCTTGGTTGCAAGATGCCATCTTCAGCACTGTGCTGGAGTGTTAACACAGACTGAAACACAAAGTGAACCCACAACTTTCACAAACACAAAGATTATACCAAGTGAGCCATGCCGTGGTGCAGGTTACCTTGTGCGTGTGAGATGAATCATTTTGAAAGTGAATAATTGTGCAAATTGTAGGTGTTGTGCTTGATGGACACAATGATCCATTAAATATTTAACATCGCCCTCTGCTGAAGTTCAGTGGTACTACACTAACAAAAAATGCGGACGGAACAAAAGAAGCTGGGAATGTTTTTGTGTACATTAAATGCTACATTCTACCACCAGATGGTGCATTTATCCATAGAGACATTTGGGGAGCTTATTAGCATCATTTTATCATGACTTATTGTACCGCATTGTCACTCTGATGGGAGGATAGGTATTCTGACAGCATTAGACCAGATGGGCTGAAGGGTTTTTTCATCCATATCAATCTTATGATCTCATAATACAGTAATAATAATACAGTAAAAGCCTGTTTATCTGGTACCCGATCAACTGTAACTTCCGTATAACCGGCACCTCAAAAAAAGGTCCACATTCGATTAACCAGAATTTATCTGGAAAAATGCATTATTTTTAATGTTTTTTATTTGTTTGTGTTTTCGGCTGAGTATCCAGCACGTGCTTTAACTGATTGGCCAGATCCCGAGGGTGTCGGATAAACAGGATTTTTCTGTGCTTGTATCCGATATAGCATTTTTCACATCTTGTAGTTGTCTCAAAGCGCTTCACAGAATATGCTGTAGAGTGAATTGACTGAGTATTTGTGTGTGAAACGCGGCAGCCAGTTGCACACAGTGGTGTTCCACAAACGTTTGTGGATTGAAATGACCAATTTTTTGAGAGAGATTATTATCAGGCATTTGGAGAAAGGAAACTTGCCCACGGTTTTACCCTGCCTGGAATTGAACACAGGTCTCTGGCTTGCAAGGCGAGTGCTCTAACCACTGAGTTGCAGGACTCCACAAAAGTAAGACTCCCATCAAGTGAGACTTATGGATAATGGTACAAATGATATTAGAAAACAAAAAATAACTTTAACCTCTTACTCTCGACAGCTTGTGCAGCCTGACTAGTGGACTATTAGTGGGTATGGGGAGTGAGTAGGAAAGTATGATTAGATTAGGTGGTGTATGTGGAGAAAGACAATAGTGTAAACTGTAATTCCAGTGGTGTACTACCAGCACTACAATGCTGCAAATATGCAAAATACATGAGAAGTGATTTTCTCATTGATGGTCATTGAAGTAAATAATGTATTTGCATTTTCTATAGCGCTTCATTGCAACAAAGCCTCAAATCACCTTACACAATAATTTACTTTGAAATGTAATGTCACCAAAATGTAGCAGTTAATCTGCATCAGCAACATCCCAAACAGATAAAGAATCATTTGCTTGAGTTTGGTGAGTTTGGATGACGGGGGAATATTGGCCCAAATCTCCCTATTCTTTCCTGAAACAGTCACGTGTGATCTTTAATGTCGCCCAGAACCACCAGACCAAGCAGAAACTTGAACTTTGCCTCAATGTGTGCACTTCATGAACATGGATGTTTTGTTTAAAAAAACAATGTGTTTAATTCCCCCGATTGTTCAGGTAGTAAAGCTAATATTTCAGTGTGAAACCGAGCAGTATGGACCAGCTAGCTTTGCCAAGTGGGCTGAACTAGACTAGCTGTAATTGGCATCAACTCCTCTGCTTTACGGTCTAGAAAAATCAGGAAAATTCCCTCCCCAATCTAATATAACTGGGGGTATATCCTAGGCTGTTAACTACAGATAAGAATCTTTTTGTTGCATGTTTATGACAGGATTTCCAGTTATAAAATGAAAAGATTTTTCCTGACAGCGACAATGATAATCTGACACTGTCTGTCAGTTGCCTGTAGAAACGCAATCCAGTGTATATCTATGTTCAGTAGTAAAAGGGTGATCTGCACGAGTGTGTGTGTGGAGAAGAAGAGAAGAAACATAACCATTATTTAATGCAATAATACTAGTTGAAACAAGCACCTGCAATGAATTGAATGCATTAGTTGTACCATGGAGGCCAAATTGACATTGGAATGTGTGCAGGATTATGTAGAAAAATCACTTCCTTGATTGTCCTATTTTGGGATGAAATGTGGCTGTCGTTGCAGGGAGAGTATTAGAGCGATTTGTTTAATTAGGCCAGGGGAGGACGGACTCGGAAGCTCTTTAATGTTGTGGAATGCTGGCCTCCTGTGAGTAGGCTGGTGTCCAGCTGACACAGCGAGGTTCTGAGCAGGGTGCCAGCTTCAACCAGTTGGGCTTGGATTATCTAAAGAGGCTTTTCTGGATTGCTAACTATATCTTTTTTCTGTTACACAAACCTTGCTTCCTGTATTGATTTGGGTTAAGCACAACATATACTGGGAACTCAATCTGACAAAAGGGTTCAATACTGTTTACTCTCTCTCTCTGGCACTGTACGTCAGTCAGAACATCCTGAGCTTAGTGCATACAACCTCCCATTGCTCACCATTTCTTCTCCAGTCTAATTTTGAATCAACAGAGAAATATAAAGGACCTAAAAATGAACATTGATCTCTGGAGTTGAAAGAGTGCTCAAATGGGGCAAACATTCATAGAATCATACAATTTTACAGCACAAAAGGAGGCCATTCGGCCCATCAAGTCTGCGCCGGCTCTTTGAAAAGAGCAATTCAAAGTCAATTCCACTCCCCAGCTCTCTCCCCATAACCCCGCAAACCCATCTTCCCCAAATAAACATCCACCTCTCTTTATAAATTGTTATCAAATTGGCTTAAAGGATAGGGTATAAAGTGTGACTCGTGCAGGAAAGCCCATGTATGCCATATTTACCTGGAGGAATTCTGCTCTGACATGAGATTGCCTCAGAACAGAGTTCTTGTGAGACTATGTTTTTGTAGAGTTCCTTTTGGGAGATGATTTTTCTAGGGATGAAGTGCTGTTTATGTTTTTTCCCTAATAAGTGCGTTTCCAGACTTAAGATGTGAATTTCTTCATTGAATCTAACCCAGCTCCCAATAATAGAGGAATCGATTCCAACATCCTTGACAGGACAATTGGTCTGAATGGTGGTCCTCTCACCTCCAGCTTCCAACATCTCAATGCTGCAACCTTCTCTGTTTTTATAATAATAATCCTTGCATTTGATATAACGCTTTTCACATCTTATCAACATCTCAAAGTGCTTCACAGAATATACTATAAAGTGAATTGACTGTATATTTGTGGGCGAAACGCAGCTGCCAATTGTGCACAGCAGTGTCCCACAACCAGTCGTGGATTGAAATGACCAATTTTTATTATTGGGTTCTTTTGGACTGATTATTATTAAGGAAACTCCAAGGTTTCGCCCTGATCTGCCTGGATTCGAACACAGGTCTCATGCTTGTAAGGTGAGTGCTCTAACCACTGAGCTACAGGAGGTCCACTATTATCTATTATTGGCATTATTATAGGAAGGTGGAGGGTGGTAGGGGGGCAATGTGACTTTTCTTTTGAATTGTTACAACGCTGAGGCGTCAAGAGACTTATGTTGCTCAAATCAAAATCTGCAGTTGCTGAATTGGAGCACTTCCAGCTTCCCTACTTGTTGATGAATAATGCACCGATTGGTTATGCTACAGTATAATGTCTGTTGACAGACAAACAATCATGGTGCAACAACAAAGAAGGAGGCCATTTGGCCCATTGTGTTTGCACTGTATCTTTGAGCGAGCAATCTATCCAGTCCTACGAGCCAGCCATTCCCTGATAATCCTGCAAATCACTCCTTTTTAGATATCTAACTATTTCCCTCTTGAAAGCTAAGATACACTATAGATCCTGTCTCGTATAGCTTCTGGTGAACTTCCTGTAAAATGGTCTAGCTGTGGGACCTGCCTTTTTTTTGGACAATCCATCTGACAGTAATGACATCGAATGTGGCTCGTGCATTCGTGGTTTGTGAGCGTGGATACGTGCGTACCTTTTGTGTGCTCTTCTGTGCATGTCACCGAACACCAGACTCAACAATGAGTCTGAATCCCTGAGTGTGTACACAGTAAATCCGTGCATCTGCTCTGTGCTTGATTAGCAATTAAAACTGCTGCTAGCTCCATTGTGTTTGATGTCTGAGGAAAGACAATCCACTTCCTGCACTTAGCAGAGCTATTGCACACTTTTACAGGATTGTTTTCGGCAACAGGCAGTTTCTGTTTTACAAACATAATGTGCTAGTCTCATTATCTAATTTTTCTGCTCGAACAACTGAGCTACAGGACTCCTGTAGCTTTAGGTGGTGGTTGAAAAAAGGCAGAACGTCACAGCACCGAAGAGGGATGTTTGCCCACACAATGCAGTCACTCCACGTATATCCTGTGACGCGCTTTGAGATGTCCTTCTGGCATGAAAGGCACTATATCAAATTTAAGGATTATTATTACCAAGGCTGCACAATTATTTTTCACACGAGCCACGTTATCCAATCCCACTCCCCCAACTTGCCATGTGTATACCTTCAATATTTATCTTCAACTGATTACCTAAAGTGAGGTAGGAGTGCGTATCCTTGAGTGGATGGATTGCAGAATTTGCCTCCTTCTTTGAACTCTGAGTGAAAATAATGACTTCAGGTGTAGACTGTTTTACAAATATGTAATTTCAAAACATAAACTGGCGCTATTTTATTCCTGATCGGTGAACCGGATTGAGGCAAATTGGTAATTGTGAATGAGATGAGAAGGACTAATCAGTTATTGATTTTGATACTCGTCTTGGCTGTCTAAGGCCAAGAACAGCTTCTGGAGCTATAACATCCAAATATACATTCGCATCAGGTCTTTCATAAATGCCAAACATTAGAATACATTCCATGTTTTTAGTGCAGGAATCCAAGACTGGTTGAGCACTGCTAACTGGTACACTAACTGGGGCAAATTGTCATTGTTTTCCATAGGAGAAGGTTGCTATGTGTGTAACAAGGGACTCTATTGAACAGGAGTTATTGAAAGAATAGACACTGATCATCAGTCTGGGAGATGGGAGTCAGATTTTACCTCTAATTTAACCGAACTCGAACCGAGCTGTTCAACTTCTCATTGCATTGCGTTTCCAGCTGTGGTGCATGACGTCTGCGCCATAATTTGTCTGTTTCCTCCTCCACATAGTGGTTCTCACAAAGGTGCAAAGTGCAGACCAGAACAATGAGGACATCTGTGGGAGGACTTGTTGAAAGGACGGATGCAACAAAGCTTCTGATTTAGTGTCTGAGCCAGTGAGACCCATGCCCTTGTCTGTTGAGGGTGGTTTAGAGAGCAGTTGAACTCCAGGAACCTGATATGTGCGACCTGATGAATAATTACACAGAGCTGAAATTTAGATGAAAAGCAGGGCAGTCACGTGTGTGACACTCACTGCATCGTTCTGATGCCTGCTTTAAAAGGGAAGTTTTGAGTTTCACAGAACAAAAGCTGATATATCAAAGAGTGTTAAAGAGGGCAGTTTGGATTCTTAGGCCCTCTACTCAGCTACTGATCAGAGGGGCAGATGTCCCCATTGAATAATTAATATTAATCTTTACATTTGATGCTGCACCTTATCATGGTGCTGAGACATTTCGAAGCGCTTCATAGAATACACCGTAGAGTGAATTTACTGTATATTGTGTGGGCGAAATGTAGGTTCCTTGAAATACAGGTTCACAGCACTATTTGTTAATGATTGGCACTGACCACTCATAATCAAGATGGGTGTCATGTAACATTCATGTCTGTGCAGACTTGAAGTGGCAAGGAACCTCCTGGCACTTGCCACCTCTCCATTCGTTATAAAATATTTTGGAACATGATACATTAAAATAATAGCAGATCTAGAAACAGTTACAAGATTGGGCCATGGGGGGAAAAAATTAGATATCACATCATCAAAAATGGCAACCAAAAATTGCCTTTAATTATCAATTTAGTTCTGGGTGCAAGCACTTCTTCCCCATCCCGATGACTCCTCAATTTCCAGAAGATTGGTTTGACCCAAAGCCAGCCTAAACCCCTGTCCACTGCCATTGATGTTGCTGCCTGTGAAAGTGACATTAGTGGTGATCTGACGAGCCTGAAATCAGCAGTTTTTAAAAAAAACTTTGCTTCTAACATGAACGCTGAGAGATTGGACCCAGACAAATTTGTGTTATGTGCCCTGTCTGTCCCAATGAATGTTGAATTTTCAGGGACATTTCACATGAACATGGCCTAACACAGTCAATTGTTGCAGAAGACTGGCAGACGTTATAAACTTTGTCCAACTCCAACTGCCATCAGATGTTGGACTTTCTCGAATCAAAAATCGAGAGGATCCGTTCAACCATTCCTACCCCGTCCACCACTACCTCCCCATTACCTCTCCCCCAGGATCCGTCCTGCTCCACGACCCCCGACCACCCACCCCACCATTGGCAGGCGAGCCTTCAGCCACTGCCCCCAATTTCTGGAACTCCAACCCGTGGTCCCTCTACCTCGCCTCCTCCATGGCCTCCTTCAAGTCCCGCCTCAAGACCCTTCTCTTTGACCCTCCCATCGGTCACCTCAATTCACCCCTTTTCTTCCACTCTCCCTGTCCCCAACCCCCGCTCGGCTCTGATACAATGACTGTCTAGCACGTTGGGACGTCCTCCTGACGTGAAAGGCACTATATAATTTTGTTGTTGTTTGACCTACTATTGTTGTTGTTGTTTGTGAAGCTGACTAGCAAAAGAAATGGAGTTTCTCTCACAGCAGTAAATACCTCCAAAAGTCTCCCATCTGTGGCAGTTCCAGGTTTTATTATGAATGAGAAATAAGTTCCCAGGTAGGGCATGAATCGAATAATGACCCTAACCTCCCTGTTCACCATATTGTTGATGTTGAAAGCAGATATATTTATTTTGTTGCTGTCCTAAACATCCACATCAGTCGGATTTGTAGCGACCAAAGTGACATAGTGGCCACTTGATCACCTGGAAGTTGGATATTTTGACCCCTTGGTTCATAGGTATTGATCCAAGCAACCACATGATAATAGTGTTGCTCTGTATTTAGTGAGTAAACTAACAAATATACAGGGTCCAATTATTTTGGAGTTTGGAATATTGCAGCCTCTCTTCCGTGAGATACAACCGACCCTTGAAAGAACGTGAATTTTCTCACCAGTCGCACCCTATAAATAGAACGGGAGTTTCAGTGCAATTTGCAATTGATTTGATTATATCAGTTGATGATGCAAATCCCCCATTGTGTCCTATCAACGTTCCACAACTTACCTGGTTGCTGTGTTGTTTTGTGAACTAATTTGTATAACGCTCTCCACCCCGGACGGCGTCACAAAGCACTTGAACTCCAATGAGGTGCTGGTTGAGAGGGCTGCAATGTCAGAGATGCCATCCTTCAGATTAAAAGTTGAACTGTCTGCTTGATTTTACGTCATGGATATTTGTGGGACATGTGGCTGCTGCAATTGCTTGATTAAAAACTCTGTGGAGCACCTTAATATATATATATCAAAGATATATCAAATGTAATGATTATTATATTAGTACAGGGCAACCCTGTTTTATGCATCCTTATAGGTATATTATAACTGTAAAGCACAGTACACCTGCTTTCTGACACTGACAAACTTGCTTCCTCTATTAAAAACTGCCTGTCTTCTAGGTCAACATATTGTCACTTTCTGAGCATCAGAAGTTTACGGGTTCAAGCCCCATGTCAGAACTTTGCACTTACATAGTCTAATCAGAACTCCAGTGAGGTGCTGGGGTGGGTTATATTGTCAGAGGCACTATCCTTTGGATGAGATGTTAAACCGAGATCACACCACCTGCCTGTTCAGATGGACGTTAAAGATCCCATGTCATTACTTGAAAGGCGAAGGGAGTTTCTTCCAGTAACCTGGCCGACAAGCCCACAAATAAAATTGGTCATTTGTTTCTTGACTGTTTGTGGGTCAATGCTATGCACAATTCGACACTCAAATTATTCCACTTCACAATTGTGACGCACAGTGGGACGTCCTGGCATGAAAGGCTCTATATCAAATGTGAATATTATTATTATGCTTGCATGCTCTATAATGATAACTATAATAATAATCCTTGCATTTGAAATAACGCCTTATGTCTATATATTTGTGGGCAAAATGTACAGGAACTGTTGCTAACTTCCATTTCCTTTGTGCTATGTGCAGGGAGTGATATGAGTGGTGATCTGATGACCCAGAATCAGCTATTTTTTCACACCACTTATAACATGATCTCTATATGACTGGACTCAGACAGTTGTGTTATAATGAGATGCCCAGTCTGACCCAGTGGATGTTGTATTTTTCTTTCTCTGGACTCGGATCTACCTTGTGAGCTGTGCTGCAGTGATTGATACCTAGTGACTTCCACCTAGTGACAGGAAGTGGTTGAGGAAGAACAGTTTTAAAAAATATATATTTTAAGTCGACTAGTAATTCACTCTACAGTCACTTTTTGCAGTTCTGTATGTTTGAAAGATTTGTTCAAGTGACAGTGATTATTGTTCAGCTTGGTGCGGTGGACTATTCTGAGCTTGTTGGTGTGAAACTGTTAATTACATTGAAAGAAAAACGGAAAGACAGAAAGAGAAAAAGGCACATGGAAATGTTTGGCCTACTGTAAAAAAAAACACCCCTGCTTTTTAGTAATCCCACAACATCCACAACTGATATAAACCTCCTTACATAAACTCCAGCTATGTTGTTGTTGATAAATTGTGGGCAAATTATGTTTATGAGTCTACCTTTTGATGGTCTAGTTTAGTCACTAACTAAAGACCGAGATTTATCACTATCATTTATTTTGAGCCCAATTGTGTGTATGTCCTGACTACTACATCTCAGTCTCTGTTGAATCAGCTGAGTCACCACCTTGGGTGGCTGTAGATATGGTCCAATTGGCCTCAATGTTGTTGATCTAGAAAGGGAAATAACAGCTGGGATCCTGTGGGATTGCTGTCCTGTGGCTGACTGGAAGTTGTGTGAGAACATGATTGAGATTGACCCAGGGAAAGCAAAATTCAACAAAATAAAAGAATTTAGAGCCCAATGTGAGCCTGCATATAATTTATATAATGAAAACGGCTGCCTCAGGGTCACCGCTAGTAACCTGAGAAGCACTGAAGAGAGCAATGTCACCTGCTGTGCCTCTTAAATAAACTAAGAAATGCTACAAATTTTACCCCCTTTTTATGTTCAAAGCATTAAATCCCTCAATCCGTATTTGCAGTCACTGCCACTCATTTTCAAACCAATTCTTTGCTTACTACACCGGTTATTTGAAACTCTTGCAGGCAATGATTTTCAACAGGTGGAGTGGGCTCAGGAAATAAAGGTTTGGTGAGTGGGTGTTAATAATAATATAACCTGAGGATTTAAATAAGGTATAAATTACTTAAGGATTACTGGCACCATTGAAAAGTCACCTGAACCCCTCAATGGTAGGTTGCTCCTTTGTAACAACTTCCCTTGAAGGGCTCTGAGATGCCGCCCGGCATGGAGGGCGCTATATAAATCAAAGTTGTTGTTGTTGTTGTTGAACTCCAGAAGCCTGAGATTACACTTGGTCCTGGTCTATAAGACCACATTGTCTTTAAAAATTAAGTATTCACAGATTGGGGAAAGTTCTTATTTTTTAATGACAACATGCATTTTACCCACAAAATATACAGTCAATTCACTTTACAGTATATCTGATGAAGCGCTTTGAGACTCTCCAACAACAACAACAAAATTACGTTTATAGAGCGCCTTTCACGTCGGGAGGACGTCCCAAGGTGCTGAACAGTCGGGTTGGACCTGAGCATGAATGAGAGGCAGAGTAGGGGAAAGGCACTATATTAAGTGCCAGGATTATTCTTATTTCTTATTATAAGGTCCTGTAGAAATGCAAATTTATTCTTACTTACAAGAATTCAAATTCCGGTGCCACACTGGGCAGGGAGACGGGGACAATGACAAATGTATACTGAGGTGGGTCAAAAGCCTTATCCTATATAACACCCATTTTGACTATGAACAGCTCACATCTGCTAAACTCAGACTGATCCTGGGTAGAGGGAATATTAGTTTGAATGTCTGTTTTCCTTCAGTGATTTGAATCTCGGAGGACTGTAGCAACAAACGCTGAACTTGAGAGGTGGGTTTGTGGAATAGCATTGTTGCTTTTATTTCTTGAATTGGGTGGATGTTTCCTTACACTGTTCCCAAGAGGGTTCAGAACATCCCTGCAACAACACCCCACATCACCAAACCTGGGTATTGAACTAGCTGCTCTGGAACAAGAGTTAACCGCTCAGCTGTGAAGAGAAGTCATTTCCTTTTATAGCTTTTTTTTGGTTCCGATAGCCAGTGCTGTGTTTGGTAAGATCACCTATTAAGTGGCTAAATGTTTTGCCATGTTTGTGGGTGTGAGGTGCGAAAGGGAAAGAGATCCAAGAGGTGGGAGCAAGGTTTCCTTAATAGCCTGAGCTACAAAGCTCTGTCTTTAGTCCTTTGCTTTGTTTGTGGATGGAAAACCAATCAGAAGAAGGGGTCAGCAGGGATTACCTGAAAGGAGGAGGGAGGGAAGGAGGGAGGGGGAGAGAGAAATGCTGCGACTGAGTGAAGCAAGTTGCATCTTTTTACACATGTTTGATAGTGTAGCTGCTTCCTCTTCCCCCAACCATAAAACAGGTTAGTCTAAGAGCTGAATACTTTCAGGGCTCCCTCTTGTTTGCTGCTTGTCTGAGTCTCTCTACTCCCAAGCTGGCCAAGTAAACGATGTTGGCTCTATTGTTCTTGGTGCTCTTTTGAAGTGCCTGAGGAATGCACGGCCTTGGCTGCTGTGCAATTGCAGCAAAGCCAGTCAAGCTTGCAGTTCCTGGACTGCGCGGGCCAGCTGTAGAATGGCCCCAGCTTTACCTCCTCCTCCTCCTCAGTCAGTTTGTAAGTGAAATCCAAGCATTTGTGTATCAGTACTGCATCCTTCGGCATGTGCTGTGTGCATCCAGAGCGGGTAAGTTTTGATTTACTGATTATAAATCTGGAGGACTCCAGAGTCTGTCTCTTGGTCTCCTGGCTGGATCTTTCTTTCCAGTGCAGCCCGACTTTCTTCCTTTGTGCCCCAAGCCTTATTATTTTTGATGTAGTGGAGATGACTATCCTCTCTCTTCTCCCTCCCCACCAATCAAATGATTAATGGCGTTCGGATTGTGGGGAGTGCTTTGAGGTTTTCTCAAGAAGTTTGTGTGTGGAGTGCGCACCTTAGGCTATTGTGTAGGGAGAATAAGGAAGCTGAGGGCTTGTCTGACCTCTCTCGCGTGTCCTTTTGGCAAACGATCACAGCATTAAACTAGGAAATAATTGCTGGATTGAAGAATTCCTTTCATTGCAAGGTACTGCTTGTTGTACTGCACTCCACTGCATAGTAGCTGAGCTTCGATGTTGTGTTTCTTGGTGCCGGTAAAAGTGTTCGCGATAGAGATCCAAGGATTAATAAAAATCACAGGTCTCCCCTGCAGCCCCTCCCAACCACCCACCTTACATTGCTAGCAAACGTTATGTATATAATGTATTTAATCATAACATTTACGTATACATAAATGTTATGATTTAACATTATAGTAACGTTTGAGACTCAAGTTTGTTGTACGGCAGGTATATTCTGTGAAGTATTTGAGATGTCTTGAAGACGTGATAAGATGCTATATCAAATGCAAGGATTATTATTGTTATATTAATATACAGGGAGCAGTTCCGTTTGTTTGTCAGGTGATGCCATTCAATGTAAGGTTGTTCCAGACCTGAGTCTTGGAAGCTATCCCAACATATTGTCTGCTCTAACTCTCCACACACAGTCTGCTCTACATTGTTATGGGAAAGGACTGTGGGGTTTGAGATGATTTGTAGCTTGTGAAGGGTTGAGCTGGGAAGGGGTTCAGTAGCCAATAGGGCATTTGGGAAATGCTGTCTCACATTTAAAGCTCTCCACGGCCTCACCCGACCCGTGACCTTCCAACCCCCTATCAACCTGCTCGCCCTCTCCGTGTAGCTCCGCATCCCCCTCTGGCCTGCTCCACGTCCTCCGACCCACCCACCCCACCATTGGTGGGCGAGCCTTCAGCCACTCTGTCCCCCAACCTCTGGAATTCCATTCCGCCGTCCCTCGCTTCCCCCCTCCTGGCCTCCTTCAAATCCCGCCTCAAGATCCTCCTCTTTAATGGTCCCATTGGCAACTCCTAACCCCCCACTTCCCTCCCCACCCTGTCCCCAGCTCGGGTCTGAAACAATGACTTCCAGCACCTTGGGACGCACTCCTGACATGAAAGGTGCTATACAAGCATAATTTTGTTGTTGTTGTTGAAGTGACAAAGGAGTAGATGGAGATTATTTTACTTTTGAGGATGAGTTAGTGAATACAGCTAATGTTGCAGAGATGGAGAAAATGAATTTGGTTAAGGACAGGATGAAAGCCATAATGGAGAGGTGAGAGTAAAACAAATCGCGGAGAGTGTGCACTAGCTCTGTGAGCAAACAATCAGTAAATACAGTTGTAACCAGAGGCTCTGGCAGAGCCAAGCAGGGTAGGGGTTGGTCTCTGGTCGACATTCAGTTGCAGAAACAAAACACAAAAATACTACTAGACGCTGGAAATCTGAAACAAAAACAGAAGTTGCTGGGAAAACTCAGCAGGTCAAGCAGCATCCATGGAGAAAGGAAAGTGAGTCAACATTTGGGGTCTATGACCCTTTGTCAGAACTGAGTTTCAGTTGCAGAAAGTTGAGGCTTATCCAGGATTTTGTTTATGTCTCTGAGGGGTTGATTTTTCTGCATCCCCAATTATAAAGTGTTAAGCATCCTCAACTGACTTTTGGCTTTACGTAACTGTATTTGAAAGTGCAGCATTTGGAGCCTGAATTTTCAAAACACAAAGCTGACTGCAATTTCAAGTCACAATGACCTGGGTGATGCATTTCCAGTTACCAGAGGGAGTCTCCAATCCGATTCCTTAATTAAATACCGCAAAATTGGCCTGACATTTTACTTTGTTTTCACCTTTTAATAATAGATGCATTTGATATGGGGCCTTTACACATCATTGAGATGTTTCAACGCAGTTCACGGGATATACTGTAAAGTGGAGTGACCGTATTTGTACATGAAATCAGCAGATAATTTCCACAAATAGCCAGGAAGGTAATGCCTCAAGATCCTCCTCTTCAATGGTCCCATTGGTCACCCCAATTCCCCTCCTTTCCCTCCACCTCGCTCGGGTCTGAAGCATTGTCTGTTCTGCTCCTTGGGATGTCCTCCTAACGTGAAAGGCATTATACAAATGTAATTTTGTTGTTGTTGTATCTTACAGTCTACCTGATCAGGCAGATGGGTTGTTTGGTTTAACATCTCATCTGAAGCATATCTTGGACAATGCTGACCACCACCCCATAGCATTGCATTAGAGTGTTAGCATTAGAGTGTTTGACTGTGAATTCAAAGCCCCTACATGGGGTTTGAATTTGCATCTTTCTGAATTGGAGGAAAGAGTGCTACCAGCTGAGCCAAGCGTCTTCAACTGAAGAACTTACAAACAGTTTCTGAGGTGCACAGACGTTGGTGAAGTTAAACAGTAGCCGGAGCAGTGGCTGTTGTCCACAATGAATTAGCCAGGATTAGGCCTTGGTCAGTGTATGTAGCTGGCTGGAATCCGTGTTGTTTCACCTTTGCACACACTGGACTGAGCTGTCTGATCTGCTAACTGTTAAATATTTATAGCCAGTTTCTAACAAGATTTCAAATATTTCCGTGGCTCATAAAACTTGAATGGCCCTTTGTGTCTCATGTGATTTCTTTGGGGACAAGGAGGACATACAATGTGTGTTCTGTGATTGGTATTTTTGCACCATATACTGTACCCGGCTTAGAGGCAGGCAGCTGACACCAACCCAGACCGATGCCCTTTGGAACTAGTCACAATTCATGGTGCCTTTGGGATCGCAAGCTATAGGAGAATACTTATAGTGTTCCAAAATGCGCTTTTGGTAATCAGCCTGGATATTTATTTCCGATAAACTTGGGTAAACAAAATGAAAGAAACAAGGCAATATAGGACTCTAAAATTTACAAACTAGGATCTCATTGCAAAAGCAAAATAGCTGCACCCAGATGATGAGTGGAGCAAAACCTCTGTCTGCAGAGAGATACCTCCTGCTGGCATTCCCAAACACATTGCTTATACAGGAGGACTTAGGAATCCCACCAATTATACAGTGTGTGAACAGGAGTGTGCTATTTGACCCAATGATCCTGCTCTATTGTTTTATTACTTTATGGCAATGTTTATCTTTTTAATTCCATTTGCCTGGCTTTTCCCCTGTATCCCTTATAAATTCTTTGCTGTCCAAGTGTGATTGTGTGTAGTTTATTCTATCGATATATATTCTATTTCTTTTACCTGTTTATTCGACCTCTGAAACATCTCAATTCATTCTGCTTTTTCGACATTCAAGGGGCAGTACATTCCATATTGATGAAATTTAATTTAATGTAGAGAAATGTGAGGTGATACATTTTGCGAGGAGAAATGGGTGCAGGCAATATAGGCTAGACAGTACAATTTTAAGGGATGTGAAGGAACAGAGAGACTTGGGGGTTTGTGTAAGTAATTCTTTAAAGCTGGCGGACAGGTAGACAAGGCTGTTAAAAAAGCCTACAGGATGCTTGGCTTTATAAATAGGGGCATAGAGTACAAAAGTCAGGACGTTTTGACTAACCTCTATAAAACTTTGGTTAGGCCTCAGCTAGAGTACTGTGTTTAATTTTGGTCACTACACTATAGGAAGGATGTTAAGGCATTGGAAAGGGTGCAAAGGAGATTTACCAGGATGGTACCAGGAATGGGGGACTTCAGTTATGAGGAAAGGCTAGAGAGGCTAGGTTTATTTTCATTGGAGAAGAGAAGGTTAGGAGGAGACCTAATAAAGGTTTTCAAGATCATGAGGGGATTCAACAGAGTAAACACGGAAAAACTGTTTCCACTGGTGGGTGTATCAGTGACTCATGGTCACAGATTTAAAATAGTTTCAAAAAGAAGCAGAGGGGAGGTGAGGAGAACTTTTTCACTCAGTGAGTTGTTCGAATCTGGAATGCATTGCCTGAGAAGGTGGTCCGATTCGATAACAACTTTTAAAAGAGAGATAGACATTTATTTGGGGAGGACGGATTTGCGCGGTTATGGGGAGAGAGCTGGGGAGTGGGATTGAATTGCTCTTTTCAAAGAGCCAGCACAGACCTGACGGGCCGAATGGCCTCCTTTTGTGCCGTAAGATTCTATGATTCATATTCTGTCTACCCCTGCAAGTGAAGAAATCTTTTTTGCACTCGCTTCCAATAAGCTTAGTTCCAGATTTGAATGCAGTGTCCCATTGTTTTTGATTCTCTGCTAGAGGGAAGAGTTGTTTCCTATGCACCTTATCAATTCTCTTTGTTATTTTCAACATTGAGACTAGGAATTTGCGAGTTAGGCTATAAACGTTTGTCTAAGCCCTAGATTGCCCTATGTGGCCCGAGATCAGGATGCCCTCAGTGTATATAATAACTTAATTTATATTTATTAATATAAAGCTGACCTGAGCATTTATATTGATGTACACAATTTGGAAATAATGTAGGTCTTCCTGATCTTTGGGGGAATAATGCTGTTTAAGCTCTTCTCTCTCCTCTTCACTTCTCTTCTCTTCTTATGAACAGGAGCTTTAGTTATCTCCCCAGAGCTGAGGTCTCTAGAGTCAGGATCACATGCAGAGAATCTCTGCGGAAAATAGTTTGTGTCACAGGTGTTTATTTTTCAACAACAACAACAAACAACTAATTGCATTTATCTAGCCTCTGTCACCTCCGGAGGACATCCCAAGGTGTTGGTAATTTTCCAGCTGTTTGAATGCTTGGGTTTCTTTCCAACCCCACGGACTGAACTCTTCAGTTGTGGATGAGAATAGGAGAGAGAGCCGCTGCTAAATGTGCTTTTCTACTAATTGGAAAAATGAGTTTGAGTAGTGCAAGCTGATGACAAAGAGGTGAAGGGATTGCTTGTGGCGTTTATGAGCAGACAGCAACTTGGGGGCCAGCTTTGGTTACTCTTTACATTAAAGATGTTTAAAGATCTGTTAATCCAACTGCCTTAAACCTCTGCAGATCCTGCTGATTACTTAACTACTAGCATATGGTCAAATGCCATTTATATATATGTACAGCTTTCTAGGACGCCTATCCACACTTTAGTCATGGTGGGTGTTGTGAAAGCTTTATAAATTGTCTTTATTCTTGCAATAAACATTAACTCTTTACGCTATGAAGTGGAAGCAGTTTTTGAGATAATTCATGTTTGTAGACACACAAAATGTCTGGGACTGCTGCCACACCTGCACACCAAACCCTATCGGGGAAGGTGGTCCTAGTTGAACAAGCAGTGGGATTGTTGCTAGTGATCGAACTGTTTCAACAGTGTTTTAAGTTCCAGGAGGACTGCAACACAACCCATACCTATACTCTACAGGCAATCAAGGGACATTCCTCCTTGGATAGAGTGCATACTCTCTAGCAGGCAAATAAAAATTTCCATACATATATGACATTTCAGTGTTTGTGTTGGATACTCTTAAACATGGCAATGAGTTTCCGCATCTATAAAACATTTGGTTGCCCCTCCCCCCAAATAATTCTCTCCACAAGTATGTAACAACAACAACAAAATTACATTTGTAAAGCGCCTTTCACATCGGGAGGACGTTCCAAGGAGCTGAACACTCAGGGGTTGGGACCCGAGCACAGGGAAGGGGCAGAGTGGGGGGGAAGGGAACGGAGAGAGGCGGGGGCCGTGGTCGGCAGAATGCACAATCGAAAAGGAGGGTTTTGAGACCGATCGTCCTTGAAGAAGGCAAGGGAGGAAGCAAGGCGAAAAAACTGGGATGGAGTTCCAGAGTGTGGGGACAGAGAGGCTGAAACCCGGCCACTGATGGTTGTGTGAATTCAGCTGGAGATATGGAGTAGACCAGAGCCTGCTGAGTGGAGGGGGCGGGCAGATTGATAGGAAGTCAGCAGGTTGGAGAGATAGGAAGGGGCAAGGCGGTGATCGGCCTTGAAAGTGAGGACGAGGATCTTGAATACGATCCTCTGGGGGATGGGGAGCCAATGGAGCCAGGTGAGGGTGGGCATGATGGGATCGCAGAACTTAGTGCGGGAAAGGACACAAACTGCAGAGGTCTGGATTATCTGCAGCTTGTGAAGGGAAGAACCGGGAAAGCCGATGAGGAGGGAGTTTCCATAGTCAAGCCTTGATGTGATGAATGCACAGATGAGGGTTTTGGCAGCTTGAGGGGGGAGGCCGTGGTGGAATCTGGCAATGTTAAGGAGATGGTGGAAGGCAGTGCTGGTCATGGCGCAGATGTGGGGGAGAAAGGACAGTTCAGGGTCAACAAGACACCCAAGTTCCTGACTGGCCTTCATACCACACACACAACAACAAATTATTTGTATAGTGCTTTCATGTCGGGAGGTTGTCCCAAAACGCTGAACAGCTATACACATAGACTAAATATCATCGTTCACCTTAAAGCTGTTTGTATGGTGAGGCTGGCACTGATTAGCTGCTGTGTTTGCCTGCATAACCACCCACCACAGTAAAGTCATTCATTATGTAGAGCTCTTCAAGATGCTTTGATGTAGCACAATGCTATGTTGAATGTAAGTATTTTATTAATAGATTTCAGAGTTCAGCTGCTATGTTTAACGTGCTACAACAACAACAAAGATTCCACTTGTATATCGCCTTTCACGTCAGGAGGACGTCTCAATGCTCTGAAGAACGTCCCAAGGTGCTACTGCTATTTTCCCTCTTCCTCCACTACGTTTAAATTGCACGTCACTGTTTTCTATGTGGCACTTCTAGTTAGACAGGTATTAATTAGGCTGCTTTTGCTGAGCAGGTACCCAGCGTTGATGTGAGAATCCAGGTTCCGAAATCTTGTGCTCTCTCCTCCCTTTCCTCTTACTGTGGAGAGGCAGCAGACACTGAGCCTGAGATCAGCACCTCCTCACAGTGAGCATGTGTTACAACTTAGTGTGTAAAGATTCACAATTGGTTAGGTATTCAGTCCATCAGGGTGAAAATTGCAATGATATCATGTAGTAACTGTCACTACTGTTAGTTATCATATTATTGATGATAAGTGCAATTGAGTTGGTAGATCAGTTCAGACCGACTGTGGGTGTGACCGCTCCCCTGACTTTAACATGGTTGGTCCAAAAACAGTCCACAAAGTGGTCAGCACTGCATCCTTAGACTCAACTGGCTTACCCCATTTGATTTTTTGTGTGTGTTTATTGAAGCCATTATCTCTGTGGGGCTGAAAGGACAATGGTGGCTTTGAGCCTAGCTAGCTAGCCCTTGTGATGGAGTTGGGACAGCGAAGAGGGTTTGACCTTGCAATGGTTCGATTTGGCTTTTAACAAATGGTTCATAAGGGAAAACCTTTCCAGTACCTTCTGTTTCAATTCAGATTTCTAGCATTCACAGTTCTGACTTGAGTAAGCTCCATAAAGATGCACATTCTTTGTTTATTGTTTAAGCACTCCAAGACTCTACCCTGTGTAAAGGGTGATATATAAATTGAATTTGTTGTTGTTGTTCTTGTTTCTTGAAGATGAGCTGCTTTTGGACAGGAATTGGACAGTCTTGAGGTCCATGTGGTTAGAATATCTGTCTGCCATCAGAGGGTGAAAGCTCTGTTCAGAACAGAGTTAATTTTTCTCAGTGACATTCGGGCTTCCATGGAACTGGTAACTTCCATTTTCAGACTTGGATTTGCTGCCAGTGATAGTTCAGAATTTGCTGCCGGTGGGTAAATTCCACGAGGACTACTGTGCTGCCTACTGCAGTGTTACAAACACCAAATACAAGCTGACAAGTGTGTGCTTCTGCTCAGAGCACCTGTATTGCCAATCATTCAAGATACTAATGAATTAACATTCCTACTCTTCTATTAAACAGCAGCTAATGCACTCTGACCTTTAACCTAGAGCCTCATACACTCTCCTACCATTCCTGTATCTTAACTTCTTCTTAGCTGAATTTCTTCCTCTCATTGTTTGGCTTACTCAGGAAGAGCAAAATGGTGGATATTGTAGCGCAGAAAATTCCCTCTGAGACTGATGTGGCGAGAAGCTTTCTGGTGAAGATCTTGGGAAGTTCCATGAGGTAACGATGCCCATTCCCGTGGCTTTCCTTATCCCAACCACCACTATCACTACCATCTACCTCCAACCATTGGTGGCTGACTAGCCCGTGACTATTTATGCATTATGTCTCCCTTTCATACTTAAATATTTATGTTACCAATTCCGGTGTTGTGATCATATGATGCTGTGATCAGTAGTGAATTGTAGTTGAGTCTACGTTTTTGTATGTGTGTGTGTGTCGTGGAGTCCTATAGCTCAGTGGTTAGAGCACTCGCCTTACAAGTGAGAGACCTGGGTTCGATTCCAGGTCAGGGTGAAACCTTAGACAAATTTCCTTACACCACACCCTAATAATAATTCATATAAAAAACAATAAGAAATTGGTCATTTCAGTCCATGTCTGTTTGTGGGACACTGCTGTGTGCCGCATTTCGCCCACATATATGCAGTCAATTTACTTTACAGTATATTCTGTGAAGTGCTTTGAGACGTCTAGAAGACATGAAAAGCGCAATCCAAATTCAAGGATTATTATTATATACTGTATGTGGTAGCAATTATCCTCCAGATAGTGTAAAGGATTTGTTTCATTTCTGAGTTTGCCTTGGTTAATGAAAATGGCTGAGTTATTTCTCATTTCAAACATAATTCTTATTACATTACATCTGAAAATGTCCCATTTAAAAAAAATCACAGTTTTTTCATGTGGATTAAAACTGTTCTCTTCTGTTCACGAGTCTACAAATTCACAATGTTATTGCTATATGCTTACAATTAATAATTGTAAAGTATAATTTAATTTACATCTTCAATACCATGATTTTTATACTTTCAAATTGCATTTAATTTGTGTAGAGGTACAAGAGAAACTCTATGAAACTTATCAAATGGAGCAGAAAAGTCACATTAGTTGGAGCGCAGGGAGCAGAATAATTCTCTAAATCTCAAATGACTGGTGTGAAATGGTGCTTACTCCTTCTGGCTCTAGCTCTGCACCTTTGATCTGGCTCCTGGGATGACAACTTGGCAAGAAAGATGCTGAACCAACAACTGTCCTTCAAAACATCAATGAATCTGGAACTGAAAACTTATTTTGCAGTGTGTTGTATTTATACAATATATTGTACCGGCTGATTGGTGTTGGTGAGGGATGGTTTTGGTTTGATGTCAGGAAACTAGATTGTGATTAAGTTTGAGTAAAGGTCCATCAATTATCAAAGCTTCCAGTAATGCTCACAATACAAACACATCCTGTAACTCTTATTTAATATAAACCCTTTAGTTTGTCCTATTCCACACATGTTGTGAGTTGGGCCGTATCAAAGATGCTGCCAGAGCTGGACAACAACAGATTATGTTATATAATTGCATTTATAGAGTGTATTTCCCATCAGAGGAATTCTATATCTTAGTTTTTTTGAGTTGCTCTGTATCATGCATGCAATCTTATTCATTCACCAGCTTAGTAACTAGTCCCTGCTGGTCTTAAAAATGTTAAGTGAAAAGCGATACCTCTTGCAGACACTAACACTGATGTGAATCACAGGCACTCTTGCTGAATTTTCAAAGCAACTTCAGAATCTTTATGGTAGGATTTATTGATCCGTCAAACGGTGTAATCCTATATGCACTTTTATTAAGTGTAACGTATTAGGTTTAGTAGTTTTGTGCAGCTGGACCATCAATAGTTCTTACAGGAATGAAAATGTCATGTGCATTGCATTGTAATGGGATTCTATTTTAAAAACACCAGACTGGACAAGGCACCAATCTGACTGGAGGTTAATGGTGAAACAAAATCATTTCCGGAGCTTGTCATTTGCAGCCTTGTTCCCCCGCTCTGAGGGTTTGGGTTTGGAGCAGGTTGCTTGCTCAGCATCAGTGTTTCCAGTAAATCACATTGCTGGATCAAGCTCAGGTTTCTGTTTGTTTGGAATTGCTGTTGTTGGCCTACAAGCCGAGGTGTTTTTTTCCTCCACAAACAGAACAGCTGAGTCTTCAGTTGGCAGGAAAAACACTGTAAAACCCTGGTTTAAAATGATTCACTATCTTCTGCATCACTTGGTAATTTTATTTTGAATCTGCCTCTCCATTGCAGACGTAATGAACCAGTCAGCAGGCCTCACTCTTGGCATTCAACCAAGTTCATAGACAGCCAGCCAGAGCCTGCCATGATGCAGCTGTCAAATACTGGCGTGTGTGCATCCTGGCACTCAAGGTATTACGCAACGTAAGTATACATCCCTTCATTTCATGCACTTCGGACAAGTTAAGGCTTTTCATCGCCTTCAAGTTCCTTTAGCCCCAGTGGCCTTCATGCTTAAAACTCACTTTAGGATATTTGACTGTCAGTCATTAAGTCTCGGGCTGCTGGTGGTACCAAGTCAATATTTGCTTCCTGTGTCAATAGGTTTTGCACTCGTTTCTGTTCCATGCACTCTGACACTGGCATATGAACCCCATAAAACTGAACAAAACACATAAAACACAATTTTAATTGAAAATGAAAACCCTTTAATTCCATTCCAACATGTTAACCCTATTTCCCCATACTATCTTTGTTTCTAATCTAACATACCTCTTCGACTGCACCTTTGGTCACCTCTCCCCTTTTCCCTTGCTTTGCGCCCAATCCCATCTAATGTGCAGCACTCCGAGACACTATCCTGCATGAAGGGCACTATATAAATCCAAATTGTTATTATGATCCTTCTGTCCAATTTTTATTTTGACAAGTTTATTTTTACCCTTCCATTGTGTGGCGGAGCTAAAAATATCTACCTCCCCTCCTCCTCACTTCTATCCTGGCTGAAATGTAACTCAGAATGGACTAGAAATCAGTCTTGCATCTTCTGGATCTATAGAGTTCAGTCGCTCCCTGGATAAACTCACCGAGTCATCGAGCGACTGTGGAATATTCAGTTGGCTGTTGACTAACACTTAAGTCTCATAATTTTGGTTGTTTGTGATGCATTTTTAAATGGAATATTAAAAGCTTCTAAAAATGTGGGTACATACTACAGTTCTTTACACAAAGGATTATGAAAATTTGCACTGAACTGCTCCAGAAAGGCGGAGATAAAATAATACATGGAGGTGTTTAAGGAGAGGGCGGGGTACTTTGAAAGTCAGGGTATTAAAGAATAAAGGAGAAAAGGAGGCGAGCATTCGACAGGAAGACCTAACCATAAAGTAATAAAATGGTGGAGTGGGCTCAATGGGACATGCTGGTCAGAACATCCTGCAAACTTGAGATAAGTCCAAATAGTGCAACCTAGGGTCCGCGATATATCGATATATCGGTTATGTCCAATATAATATTCATATTGATATGCTGATATAGGCATTTAAAAAATACCGACATATCGAAACGTCGATATATCGAAAAAAAATGCACGTGTACTGAACTACAAGACCCAGAATGCTCATCTCTATTCACAATGCACAGACCGAGGTGCAAGCCGCCATATTGTATTCATAGTCCTTGAATACAATATACAGGTATGCAAGGGATGGGGGGGGAGAGACGGCGGGGGGGGGGGGGTGAGAGAGAGACGGAGGGGGTGTGGGGGTTGAGAGAGAGACAGCGGGGGGGGGGGGGTGGGGGGGGAGAGAGAGACGGCGGATGGGGGGGAAGAGAGAGACGGCGGGGAGGGGTGTGGGGGGGAGAGAAAGATGGCGGGTGGGTGTGGGTGAGAGAGAGAGATGGCGGAGGCGTTGGGGAGGAGAGAGAGACGGCAGGGGTGGTGTGGGTGGAGAGAGAGACAGCAGGGGGGGTGTGGGGGGGAGAGAGAGACGGCGGGGGGGGTGTGTGGGGGGGAGAGAGACAGCGGGGGTGTGTGGGCGGGAGAGAGAGACGGCTGGGGGGGGGGGTGGGAGGGAGAGAGGGACGGCTGGGGGGTGTGTGGGGGGGAGAGAGAGATGGCGGGGTGGGGGGGGAGAGACGGGGGTGAGAGACGGGGGGAATGTGATAATATACAGAAAGATAGATAGATAGAGATGGGGGTGATGTGAGAGAGGAGAGAGACACAGAGACACAAGTAGAAAAACACAGAGATGGAGAGAGTGAGTGTGAGAGACACAGAGAGAGAGATATTTACCTCCTGAGGAGATAGGCCCCGAATGCGCGCGCACCTCCGAATGCGCACGCGCATGCGCAGTACGAAAACCCTGAAAATATCGATATCTTGGTATATCTCGATATGAGCCCATCGATATATCTAAATCGGAAAATTTCCATATCGACGGACCCTAGTGCAACCTGACTACAATGCGCTTGTAATGGACTTGTGGAACTTCACACAGAATTCTCAACTCTTGAGAAATCGGTACAACAAACCCTTTAGTTTGTTTGCTTTTAGTTTAATTACCTCTTGAGGTTTGGTGTGACTTTAGATGAAGCTGTTAAAAGGTAATCACTACACTAGGCATCTCCACAATGTATGTCCTGTGAGTCTTCTAACAACTACTCCACTGTGCTTTCTGTCTAGTGCCTCGTCAAACGATCTCTCAAATGCATGGGACCAAACAAACCTGTGTCGTATATCTGACCAGTTCAGCTCTCTGGGCAGCATGGACAGCTTGGACCAGCCTCCGCAGATCTACCAACAGGAGAGATTATCTCCCGCTAGGTCCAGTAACAGCATGGATCATATCACTCAGCACAACAAACGGGATTCTGCTTATAGTTCGTTCTCCACCAGCTCCAGCACACCAGACTATACCCTGTCATCATCCAGGAACGAGAACTCGTCCTCTACTGAGAACATGCTGAATAAAATGGGCCACTGGGAAGCTGCAAGGCATGGAAATGGTAGGCACAGCCAAAATCTAGGCAACCAGAGTGGCTTGGAGGACAAGCAGGGATATTTGGCCCCTGGGGTTGGTAATGAAGAGAGGATCAGCCCAAGGCCAGATGAGCAGCTAAGCTCCAGACATCACAACACAGGTCGGCCTAACTTTGGACCAATCTGGCACATTCCTTCTGGTGAGAACCGGATTTCCAAGATGCTGTCACCTCCCCCGCCCCCTCCTGTCCGCAGTGATAGCTTTGCTGTTACCAAGGTCCATGAGAAATCACACATTCCTGCATTTGGCGATGTTTGTAGCCCACCACATTACTCGGCCTTGAGTAAGCCCCAGCTCAGAGGAGGCTGGATTGCAGAGGTGCCTTCCCATATGAATGACAGAGGGAACGAGGGAAGGGAAAACCCTTACAATACGTGCGAAACTCCCCATCCAGCTTTCTCCCCGACGGCAGACAGTAACAAACACTTAAGTGAAAACAGGCTTCAGTATTCCCTGTCGAGCACTGATATACGCTTTCCTCAGCCCACATACTCTTCCCATCACCAACGCCAGAGCAGTGATGAGGGGAATTTCTACCACAGTGACCGGGCTGTGTTTCCATCCAAACCACCACTTTCAGGATATTGCAGTAGCATGCAGGAGCTGCCAACTCAGAACTCCCACTATTATAATCCAATCCAGATTTGGCCAACTCAAACCCCTTCTCCCACTGCTCCTGCTGGACATGGGATTTCTCCAGGCCTTGAGAATACTGCGCAGAGCAGGTATTTCTGTATTACTTCCAGACAGCCTCCACCAGTGAACATTCAGCCTTCCCAGATCAAAGTGGATTACTGGGAAAGCTCCAAGGGAGCAACGGTGCCACAAGGGCAGGTTGAAGACAACAGCCCTCCAGCACCCAGCACGGGGCAGAAGCAACCCAAGTACTATCACTCCCAACAGCTGTCTCTCAGCCTTAATGACAACAGCGGCCTTGGGAGGGTAGAAACGTGCAAAGTAAGGATGTCTGTACCTGTACCAGATAATGTTATAACACAGTTAACGGATGAGGAAAAGGGAAACCAGTGGGGAAACAGTGCGTACAGCAATGGGAAAGACTCCACTTGTTCGTCATTCAGCCACCAGCTTGGTTTCAAGAACTCCATTGGATCCAATGAAGGCAGACACCAGCCGAAAGAGCCATGGATACCAGATGTAGACAGCGTTGTAATTTGCCCCCACAAGACGCCCATGTTACACTCTCTTACACAAGAAAATGAGAGTCTTCAGGAGAATTGGATGGAAGCTTCAGTCAGGCAGCAACAGTATGAGCTGTCGCTGGCCAAACAGTTGCGGCGGAGCGGTCGCTTTGCTACGGCCCTTAGGAACGAGATCCAGATGAAACGCGCACAACTGCAAAAGAGTCGAAGTGCTGCTGTCTTAGCAGGTCCCGGTGAACTAGAGGAGGATGTGGAAAGCTGGAAGGAGGAGTCAACAGGTAACTCTACATCCTCTTCGGACGGGTCGTTCTGCAGTTCCTACAAGGATAACTTGAAGGAGGCTCAGGCCAGAGTGCTGAAGGCTACTTCTTTTAAGAGGAGAGACTTGGAGCCTATGCTGACTGACTATCAACCCAAGTCGCCTGACTGCTTAGCCTTCAATAACAGTGCGGCAAGCTCCGGACTGAGTGCTCGAGATGGATCACTGTCAGCCATTCTGGATACTGCTGAAAGTTACACCGACCTGCCAGTCGGTGGAAGCCACCCCGTTTCACGCGTGGGCGGCAGGAAGCGATTCACTCAGGAGCAGAAGCTGCGATCCTACTCCGAACCGGAAAAGATGAACGAGGTGGGAATATCTGAGGACGTCCGGCCTCATCAGCCACCAGGGAAAACAAATCTCAAATCCTTCGCAGACAGGCGGAAGTTCTTTGAGGAAAGCAGTAAGACTGCCCATCCTGCAACGCAAAGCAAGCCGTCATCCAAACACAAATCCCAGCGTGCTGCCGGAGAGATGGGCACTGGGAAATCTAGGAAGCCCCATTCTATTGAGGCAGTGGAGCCAGGTCAGTCTGTTGCTGAAGGCAGAACCCGCGCAGCCTCTCTGGGCTTCGAAAGTGCATTGGCCGATCACCCCAAGACCAAAGACTTGGGACCTGATCCAGGCTGGGACCTGAACAGGAGTTCATCTCAGGGAAATGTAGTAAAGCAAAACAGTCTACCTGAACGGCAAGAGTACTTTGTGTATCCCAGTGAAAATGATGACAGCACGCACGAGGCAGCTGGTCTGCCTGAACCACAGAGGTTGGGCACGTTTGCCGAATACCAGGCAACCTGGAGAGAGCAGAGGAAGGTTTCAGAGGCCAGAAGTTCTGGAAGATACCATTCTGCTGACAATATTCTCGACCAGAACTCACAGGAACCTGTAAAAATACAATATGTACATGAGAGATCCCGGTCATCACCTTCCAAAGACTTCTATGCACAGGTGAATTGGATTTTTATGAGCATATCCTTTTTTAAAATAAATAATACCGACTACTAACAAAAGATTGTTTTAAGAACTACCTCTCTCCAATCTCTGCTCTGTCGAATCGTCTCCTCCTCTCCCTAACTATTGACACAGTGAATCCAGGACTGTAAACCTCACATAAGTCATTTCTATTGGGACTATATATTTAATTGGACTGATGCAAAGTGAGACTTAGATCAAACTTGTGCATTTAATAGAAAATTCAACAGGACTTGGGCAGATGTACAACTTGGTGATTAGAGGATTTATACAGATCTGACTTCTGCTTTACTATATTTGAGTAAAGGTCCAGTTTGACTGTATTAAAGTGCCTTGGGACATCCACCTAACATGAAAGGCTCAATACAAATGTAATCTGAGTTGTCATTTGTATTGTGCTATTGCCACAGTTGAAGTTAAGGCTGCCACTACCTGCACACCGAGCCCAGAACCTTACTGCTTGCTTCAGTTTCAATTGGGCAATACTTTTAAACACTGAGCTGTAAGAAGAAGCTTCTGAGGAAATTAACATTTGTTCAAATTCAGAAGGATAAAAAATTCAAACTGATGTAAGTCCCCTTACACACAATGAGCTTTTTAAGAGCCATGGAAAGAGCTGTTGAAGTGTACACATGGAGCATTAATTCCTTGAGATATGGATATCGTACCAGATTTTATGATAACAAATTGCTCATGTACATGAATGCCAAGTCCCGCTGCATGATATCATATGATAATGGATCAAGAATATCAATTTATCAAAAAACATAGTCTCTGTCTGCATGTTCAGGTGGACAGTAAAGATCCCATGGCATGAGTAAAGGAGAAGGAATTTCTATGTGCTAGCCAACAATCCTCCAGTTAAAATTGGTCATTCACTTCATGAAGTGGGACACTCCCACTTTAATACAATCATTGCACTTCACAGTATATCATGTGAAATTCTTTGAAATAATCGTTGCATTTGACATAGTGCTGTTTTCCAACATGAAAGGTGTAATTTTAAATGGCATGATTATGATTACTATTATTATTGACCTCAATTCAATTAATCTCGATCAATGACTCCCAGTTTGGCAATCATATCTTTCCATAGCTAACTAATGGGAAGTGCATGCCTATATTTTTCCACATTCCGCCTAACCCAAATTGTAGCAGGAAGGTCACACCAAAGCAAGAACATTAACTCAGTGATCTCAATGAGAAGCAATGGGACTCACTGCCAACATTTGCAGACAGGCTTAAATGATTGACAGGCCTGGAACTCAACCCTATTATCATCTGGCTGGGGGAAGGGGGAAGCTGAGTTGGAGGCAGCAAATGCACTGTCCGTGCTGCTAGCTGCCATTCAGTCCACATGCATACAGAAACCAAACTGGATTCAGATAAGTACTGGGTGATTAAGAACCAAAGAACGATGTTGGTGAGCAGTACAGAGCTGCACATTTAACAATCATTCTCCCTGTCGCAAAGACAATCTTCTACCGCTCAGGCGTTTCAAAATGTCTGCTTCGCATTCTGTGCTGGACGGTTTGAGGAAAACTTAAAGACCCCAAATAATATGTTATCAACTCACTTCCTGTTTTAACCATTTTGAAGGGTGTTCCCATTGAAGTAAGGAAGCAGCCGGACAGTTTCCACAAGGCAATGGAGTACACAGCTGCCGTAGTGGACAACAGAAGGAGCAGCTCATCAATGAGGTTGGTGAAGGGAGCAGTGGGAAAGGGAAAGGGGTGGGAGGAAGAGTCTTTGAAACAGCAACTTGGCATCTGAACCTTATTTTAGTTGCCATGCTAGCTGTATATTGGTTGGCTACTCCTGCGTGAGGGACAGAGTTCCTGCCAGCAAATGAGATATTCATTTTGGAATTACTAGAATAAGAAGTGGCCAAAATTGTTTTATTTACGAAAAAGACCACTAGTTTTTTTTTAATAAATAAATATTTGATGTTTGTCCTGTATCAAACTCGAGAAGTTTGGTGTTTACCTACAAATATAACTAGCATGTAGTCCCCCTCCTACCCCTCCCCAAACCCCATATTATAAAAGGGAGTTTTCAACACTAAATTAAAGAAATCATAAAACTTAATTTCAAATTATCCTTCCTTTTTACTCCAATAGCTGCAGGAGACAGGACAGAAATTCTTCGGGTTTCGACTTGGGCACAACTAAAAACATTATTACTGTTTGCACAAATTCTTAACCATCTATTCCCTACTCCACATCTTCAGAATTGTCATGGTGGTTACATCCAGGCATTGAAGTTTTAAAAGAACTTCAAAGCAATGATGTACTGCTAGAATTCTCACTTAATAATTCAACATTAGAAATACAGATAAAATAGTTTGTACAGATGTTTGGGTAGAAAGCAGGGCGAGTTGTACCTGTTTGTGAAGTTTGTGTAGATTATTGCTCTGGGAGGCCATGGGGTAGAACTTTCAGATTTCTGGGACTGAGTAAACTGGTGTCTAATGCTGTGTCAACATCTGGAAGAATTGGGCATTCCATGGATCTCAATAATAAGCTTGCAAAATGGTCAGTAGAAATGTTATATCTTAAATGTTTCAGAATGTTTCTCTCTTCTGTTTGTAGACAAGTTTAGTAGTGCTTGAACTAATCTCATGGTTATTAAATGTGACAGCTGATGCCACTGGAGTGGAACACAGAGAGAGAGCGCTTATTCAGCCTGTTGGCGTTGTGTTGTCTGGTTGCATGACTAGAGGTAATGATAGAACATGAAACTGCAGCTGATGTAGAGTCATATTATGGATCTTTTCCCTCTGTATTGAGGCTTTAACCCAGTGTTAGTTGATTGGCGGATCTTGGGGTAATAATCTCCCCCCCCAAAAAATGTGGTCACTCAATCTACCACTGTTTATGGGATATCTCTGTGTACAATTGGCTGTTGCATTTCGCCCACAAAATACACAGTTATTACACTGTACTGTATATTCTGTGGAGCGCTTTGAGATGTCTAGATGACGTGATAAAACAGTACATCAAATTCAAGGATTATTATTATCATTATTTCATTTTTAATGTTTAGCCTTGGAAGCTCACCTTAATTCTACTATTATGCCTTTCGGGGAGGAATTTGGGATGTTGACAAATGGGGCTGGAAGTGCTAATTTGATCACCTTTGGTTCAAATACCACCAATGTGAGAGAAAGGCAAAGGCACAAAACCATGTTTTATTCTTTCCTTTTTTTCACCACTTCAGCAATTTGTTCCTCCCATCCCTTTTGTGAACAGTGCAAATTAAACCCCATTTAAAAAAAACTTTAAAAACGCTGATATATTGAAATCCATGAGAAGATTCCGTTGAGGAAGGGCTGTGCTGGGGAGGAGAATTTATGATAGCATTCTATCAGCAATCACATTTTTGTACTCTTCTTTCTGTTCCAACATTGATCAGAATATTTGTTTATACTTGTATTTTGGCTTTACCTCCCTCAGTAGGTTCCATATGCTCACGCAATGAAGTATTGATCAAAGTATTTTATCTTTAAAATTTTCCAAAGTTAGCGTAAAACTAGCCTAAGTTGTGAAGAAATACATCTCTTGTGCGTACATGAGGGTGGAGGCAATAGAGGTACATTGAGGAGGATAGAGAGATGGGGTTCTGATGGGTGGAGAATCCAGAATATAAACATCGGCATGTACTAGTTGGGTGCTGTACAATATTTGTAATTCTATGTAGTCACTGAACTGCACAGAAAACTTTACCAGCCTGTTTAATAACAGCACTAAAGCACTGTACTTTGACTGCAATAGAGCATTATGCACTGCAATGGAAACCTTTACCACAGTTTGAGGCAGTAAGAAGATTGAAGCAATGTGTGTGCGCACAGTGTTTGTTCACTACTATGTGCTGCCATGAGAACTGAACAGAATAAAAATGTTCTCTGGAAGCTTGCTTGGATTTTCACCAGAAATGACAACCATTTAAAGTTCTTCTATAGACTTGGTAGTTGATGTACTTGTGCCTAAAAACACGCTTTAAGAGGCAGCCTATCTACTAGAAGCTATGAATTCACAATCTAGGCTGACACTCTAGTGCAGTTCCGTGTGGGAGGAGGGTGTTGGAGACGCCATGCTTTGAGTGAGACATTAAACCATGGCAGTTCAGGTGGACTTTAAATATCCCATGCTGCTATTTGACAGGTGAAAGCAATTTCTCTTCTGGCCAAGAAAAAAAAGGTAATGCACTTGACTATTTGTGGGACAATGCTGTCCGCAAATTGGCTGCCACATTCATCAACAAATAATGCAGTAATGATAATGCACATTTCAGAACAACTGGGAAGTACTTTTGAGATGTTTACCAGTCACACAACTTAATGACAAGATGGTGAAAAGTGGCGTGAGAAGGGAAAAGGAAGCAAAAATAAAATGTTACCATATTAAAAATATTGATGGCTGCAGCAGATATGGTGGTAAAATAAATGTGTAGGATAGCCACATTGTAGACCTCCTTTCAGAGTTAATACCATCCTTTCCACTTATAGAGGGAGCAGGTTGTTTCCTGCATACATTTGGATCTATGTGGATGGAGTCTGTGAGCTGCTAATCTGCCACAGGTATCAATCAATCAATCAAAATTACATATAGTGCCTTTCACATTGGGAGGACATACCAAGGCGCTGAACAGTCAGGAAGGGAGGGGTCGGTGTAGGGGGAAGGAGAGTAGGAAAATTGACTGTATATTTATGGGCAAAATGCGGCAGCCAAATTGCGCATAACAGTGTCCCACAAGCAGTCATGGAAGGGGGTTAGGGGAGAAAGGGGGAAAAGAGGGTAAGGGGAGGGGTCAGGGTAGGGGGAAGGGGGTTAGGGGAGAAAGGGGGAAAAGAGGGTAAGGGGAGGGGTCAGGGTAGGGGGAAGGAGAGCAGGAGCTGACTGTATATTTGTGGGCAAAATGTGTATGATTGCCAGAGTGTCTTGGATTAGATTGTTGTCCGCTGGTGTTATTCAGTACTGTATTTGACCAGTCAGTTTGTGTGTTTTTTCCCCACACTTTGGACTATTTGTATTGAACAGACCCATTTTAAGTTGATCGAAATTGGTTTGCTCGCCAAACGCTGTGATATCTCTGACCAAGGTTTAGGTATCCATCAATGATTTGTGCTGGGCCTCTGGTTGTCACTGGTAGCTGTGAACAATTGAACAGTCAGGCAACTGGTTGTGAAGGTGTACACCCGGGGCTTACAGTGCCTGAAACACTTGCTGTGCAGGAACAGTGAAACCTATTAACTCCACATGCCAAATGAGAAGAATACACCTACACCAGCAATTTTCTTACTTATGTGCACATAATCATTCCTTTAAAGCTGTGGAATCTGTGTAAATAGGATTGCTGAGTTCCAGCAGTAATAATAAAGACCTTTATCTGTATGGTTTTATGGTGAGAACAGTACAATAATGAATGTACAGCACAAGATTCTAGTCATTATCAAGCCACCATAATTAGTTTTGCAGGGATTTGTTTTCTTTGTACTCCCTTCACCCCAGTGATATAGAAATGTTTCAGTCTCCAAATGAGATATTAAACCAAGGTCCCATCTGCTTGTTCATGTGACTGTTAAAGATCCCATGGCACTATTTGAAAAGAGAAGGGAGTTTCCCCCAGTGTCTTGGCAAACAATCCTTGGCAAACAACTGTTAGAATTTGTCAAATCATTTCATGGTTGTTTGTGGAACATTGCTGTGCGCAAATTGGCTGCCACATTCGCCTGTTAACTGTGCACTTTACACTAAATCCTGTAAAGCACTTTGAGTTATTCATCATGAAAGTCACTGCATGAATTGCAAGGATTATTATCATTATTTTAATAAATGGTTCAGATATGCTATCTGACACAGGAGTCTTTTCCAGTCCTGTATATTATCAGTCTGGTCTTAAAGTTTTTTTTAAAAAAAGGCGCTGCTCTCCATTATACATGTCTACAATTAGTTGTTTTGCTAAACAGCAAAGAATGAGCCTGTAATGAAGTGAAAGTGTGTTCCAAATACAGTACTCAGACACAGAAAGTTATTGTGTCCCGGTCGCAGTCTATAATAATAATCCATGCATGTGTAATGAAGGTTTCCTTGCACACTTATAAAAACAGATGCAATCTAAGTTTATTCTCATCTAGACAAATACCATTAATGTCTGCAATGAAACCTTGCATGTCGCTGTGCAGGAGAACCACCAATGTTTTATATTTTACACCCATTTCAAAGAACCACTTTCAAAGATTGGACACTGGGGGGCAGTAAGTCATCATAACACTAATTGACGATGTGTGTTTACTGGCTTTGAATTCCAGTTTTGCATCTTGATCATCATTGGTGTGATTTCCCCCCTCCCCCCGAAAAGATCTGTGAGATGCAACTTGTGTCTCCTGATGGCATGTTATGTATCTTACGCTGATCTATGGGATCTCCACTCTGAAAGTAGACCAAGTTAGACAAGAGTTGCCAGGTTGGTGTAATGCACTTTGTGATACCATCAGGGGTCATTGTTTGCAACTACAGAGAGCAAATATTGCACTTTGGTCCCAATGTCGCTACATGTACTAGATGAAGAATGAATTCACCCAAATTTATTTCATTTCAAATTAAAGCATGATATCTGAAGTGTGACACAGTCATGTGGTGTGGCCGTACAACTCTAAACTAAAGGCAAATATAGGGAGTATCCCTGACAATGTATTTTACGTTGGAAATAGTGTGCTGTCTGTATGTAAATAGGATTCACCAGTTTGACCGGGATTAAGAGCATTAGGATCCTATTAACCCTTTGGATGTGACAGTGCAGGTAGTGTTTGTATCAACACTCCTATGTTCAACCTGTGAAAAAAAAAAAAATACATAGGCTTATAGGACACACCTGTGGCAACAGTAACAACAGAGAGAGAGAGGAAAATATGTACTGTACTTAATAACTAATTTCATCCTAGGAATGTTTTGCGTGCCCCGAAAACCTGTAGAGTTGCATGTTAAATGAGGTTAAGATCTTCAGAAGATAACATAAGGAATGCTCAATGAAAAAAGATCGAGGTCCATCTCATTTGTCTTTCAGCTTCCTGGTGGTCATGTGCACATATGGCCTGAACTATCTATGTGATATATCCCATAAGAACATAAGAAATACTAGATGACGAAAGAAATGCTAGATGAAAAATTCTTGCTTCAAGCTCTGATCTTTTGGCTATGCAACCTGGCATCTATAGTTACAGAGAGTACAGGAAGGGTACAGGAAGGGATGCTTGGGTGATTCGGGATAGAGTCATCTCCAGCTGAGAATGTACACTGAGCTCATGTTTGCACATGAATAATAGCCACTTACGCAAGATGGAACGTACAGAACTGTATTTAGAAGTAAAAGGAGAGGAGTGAACGGGAGAAAATCAATGAGGGAACTTAAAAGATTGTTGGATTGAGTCTCTTGCATCAGTTGGAAATGCATTTACTATAGTGTAGTTTAGGGAATACTGTAGTATATTCTTGCCCATGACTGAACTAATGAAAGACATTAATCCTATTTTTGTGATATTTTAATTCAATTGTGTCATTCCCATGTACCTGTAATTGATGCAACATTCCATTCCTTAATAATGAGGAGACCTGGTTAGAGCACTCATTTTACAAGTGAGACACCTGGGTTCAATTCCCGATAGAGCGAAACCATGGGTAAGTTTCCTTACTTCATACGCCGAATAATAATCATCCTTCAAAAAAACATAATAATAATTTGGTCACTTCAATCCACTTCTGTTTGTAGGACCCTGCTGTGTGTAATTGGCTACCGCATTTTGCCCACAAAAAATTACAGTCAATTCACTTTACAGTATATTCTGTGAAGCGCTTTGAGATGTCTAGAAGACGTGATAAGGTGCTATATCAAATGCAGGTATTAATATTATTATTACCCATTCACCCATGTTACAGAATGGTGGTACATGTGATTTTCTCCCACTTCAGAGTAAAAAATGTCTTGTGGTTTTTACGTGACCTTCAAGGATGGACCAGTGTTATATGTAGAGGAACCAAAGAGGAATAATCCTACAGATTATGTCAGACCAACATTTGGCTCATTTCGCCCACAAATATACAGTCGGTTTTCTCCTTCCCCCCCTGCACCGACAACTCCCCTTGCCATCTTCCCCCTTTTCTCCCCTAATCCCACTTCCATAACTGTTTGTGGGACACTGCTGTGCGCAATTTGGCTGCCGCGTTTCGCCCACAGATATACAGTCAATTCTCTTACTCTCCTTCATCCTGCCCCGAACCCTCCCACCCTGCTCTTGTCCCTACCTAACTGTACAGTGCCTTGGGACGTCCTCTCGATGTGAAAGGCGCTATTTAAATGTAGGTATTGATTGATTGATTTCTATTCAAATGTTGGGCCTTTTTATTTCTAACGGTGTGAAATAAAAGGTTATTGGTTAGTGGCAGCAGGAAAGCATCTTATAATGAATATTTACATTCTCCTCCTGATGTGAAAGGCACAATATTAAAAAAATGTAAGTGTGAATTGTAATATTTTGGTTGGATTCACATCGTTGAGTAACAGAGTGCTTAAAATGTTGGCTGTTTATGCACACTCACAACTTGTGGTTAGACTTGCCTCATTTTATTATGTTAAGAGAAACCTTAAAATAGGTGGAGACAGGAAATTGGGCCGGGAGGGATGAAAAAATTGAGTCACCTCACTTTAGTCCTTGCTAAAGTGGTAAGAGTTTGCCTACAATATACACAGTCACTAAACTTTATAGTAAATAAAGCGCTCTGAGACGCCGTCCGGCGTGGAGGGCACTATATCAATCAAAGTTGTTGTTGTTGTTGTAAATCGTGTGAAGCTCTTTGAGATGGCCTCCTAAAAGGTGGTAGATTAAATGCAAGGATTATTATTTGTGACTATAAGTCTTGAGTTCTGCTCGTCCCAGTGCTGCAGAGGATTGTATAGATTCTTGAAGGGGGGCATGATGGATGGGCTGTGGATGCTCAGTCCTTGAACATATTCAAGACTGAGATTGATGGATTTCTTATGGATAAAGGGATTAAGGGATATGGTGATAAGGCGGGTAGGTGGAGCTAGAATAGATCAGCCATGATCTTATTGAATAGCAGTGCAGGCTCGAGGGGCCGAATGGCCTACTCCTGCTCCTAATTCTTATGTTCTTATGATATTTGACTATAAGAAATAGCTTTGTGCTACAAGGAGAAAACAGTGAGATTGGTATTCTGGAAGGATGAGATCAACTTTGCCGAGGACTTTCTTCATCGAATTATTTCCTCTGGCCTTGTGAAGGGAAGATTAAGCCAGGTAGATAATTCCATAGTCTTGAACTGCTGAAAAATAATGCGTGAGATTTGGGAGACAGTGTTATGAATCTTTATTTCAGCAGTGTGTGAAAGTATGCAGAAGAAGCACGTAGGGCAGATTATTTGTTGTTTCGAGGAACAAGAAAGAGAAGATTAAAGGAGCACTGACCATAACAGTATCATTAAAATGGAGAAAGAGAAGACAGGTTATAATGGAGTGGTAAGAGGCCTGGGGTGATTGAAGCACAGTATCACCTATCAACCTTGTACTCACTGCAAAGAGGTACTTTAAGATACTCCCCAAATATGGAGCAGCATTGAAGCTTTGGATTTGGGTTTAATAGAGTGTGAAGAGATTTTTGAGGGGAGTGTTTGGCATTAAAGCAATGCTTTTTGGAGTCAGTTTTAGTGTGTGCTGCAATTGAATAATAACTTGGTGGGAAAATCAACTACCCCAGTACAAAGGTAATCCCACCTGATTTACGGTTATTTTAAACTATAATTTTACAACTATCCTTGTTCCTTTTGAACCTTTTTTTGCATTCACTTTCAAAGGTACAGTAAAAGCCCATCTATCCAGCACCCTCGGGATCTGGCCAATGCCAGTTAAATCACGTGCCGGATATTCGGGCAGCCAGCTCCTGAAAACCCAACACAAAAAAAATTATCTTTTTTAATTAAAAGTTACATTTTTTAAACATACCATATTAATAATAGATTAAATAATAACAGAATATTGTATGGATACTTATCAACAAAGCAATAAATATCAATTACAGTCTATAAACACAGCACACAATCACAAAGCAAACTTCTACATTGGTAGATGGAAGAATTTTTTTTCTCTTAAAGGGGTACTCTCATTTTTTCCTTTCCCTCCTTCCCCCTCTCTCTCTCTTTCACACACAGTCAGTCTGGCATCTCAATGGCCCCAAACCCCCTCCACTCCTCCTCATTTTCCATCTAAATTAATCAACTCACTCCCTCTTTCTATCTCCCGCCCCCACTTTCCTCTTCCCACCCTCCCCTCCCACCCTCTCTCTCTCCCTGCCTCTCTCTCCTTCTCCCACCCCACCCCCCACCAAAACAGTGTATGAACCCACGATACTGTCAGGCTACACAGGCAATGTAGTATCAATCAGAGAGGGAAAGAAAGGGGAAGAGATAAAAAAAGAGAAAGGAAGGAGAGGGAGAGAGAAAAAGAGGGAGAGAGAGAAACAGGAGAGAGGAAAAACATTGCCCCTTTAAGACCCAAACCTGGAAGTGCCAATACTGGCAGCATTCAGAGTTAATCATACTGTACTCTCCTGTAACGATTGACTCATTAAATGCACCACAGCGATTGTGGCGGACAAGATCAGGTTAATCGAATGGGGACCTTTTTTTGAGGTGGGGTTATACAGAAGTTACGGTTGATTGAGTCATCGATAAACCGGCTTTTACTGTACTTCATGGTACCTCAAATTCTATGAAGTATTTAATTTTTAATATTTTAATTTTACTTAACCAACTACTATACTGAAAAGCTATGAGTAACAAAACTAAACTTGAATTCAAAATGCTGCCAATATTTAGTATTGCTCCGAATACTGTCACCAAACCAAATTGACTTTTGCTTAAAATTAAGCCCAAGAAGAAGTCACTTTTACAACAAGAACTTACATTTCTCCAGTGTACTTGAAATGGAGTAAGTGTCAGCTTGGCTCAGTTGGTAGCACTCCCACCCTTTGAGTCAGAAGTTGCAGATTCAAGCCCTACATCGGGACTTTGAACTCATAGTCTAGGCTTACACTCCAGTTCAGTGCTGGGAGAGTATTGCTTTGTTGGAAGTGTTGTGCTTCTGATGAAAATTAAACCAAGGTCCCTTCTATCAATCCTGTCCTCACACGGCTCCATTGGTTCCCTATACCCCAATAGATGTAGTTCAAGATCCTTATTCTCATCTTCAAATCCCTTCCTGGTCTTATCCCACCACACGTCCCCAAACCATATCAACATAATAATAAACAGTAATAAAACTTGGCCTTTCTCTTTGCTCAGTGGACACTGGCCCCATTCCCCACCTCTTTCAGGATCCATTTCAAGCCCTTTCTCTTTGAAGGCAACTCTTGTTCCTCCTCACCCCCAATTCAGGTGCCATGCCAGGACTTTCAGGCATCTTGAGATGTCCTCTGGATCTAATAGGTGCTATATGAATATAAATTTATATTGTATGGAATAGTCACTGCATTTTACAGCAAATCCTGTGACGTGCTTTGACACATCCTTCTGATATGAAGCTGCTACATAAAATTAAAGGATTATTATTAACATTATTATAGAGTACTGTCCCAGAGCACTTTATAGAGACGCTGAGCCCAAAAGGGGTAGGTGATCATAGGTAAGATCAAAGAGGTAGGTTTGTAGGCAGTTTTTAAACATAGATAAGTACAGAAGACAGTTGCAGAGGGTGGGGGCATAGTGGTTGAAGGCTTTGGTGGGTGACGTGTAGCAGGCCCATGTTTGCTGAGCTTGGGGGTGGGGGCGGGTGGCAATGGAGACTATACACATCTTTTGTTCTTTGAAAATATTTCAAGAATTGGGTGCTGGCTTGAATCAAAACCGCGTAAAAGCAAGGCTTGTATTCTCTCAGCCCTTAGAATGTGCAAGATCAGAAGTTGTGAGTTGATGCTATGTGGCAGCCAATCCCCAAGGAGAACAGTACTGTACAAGGGAGTAAAGAGGGCGGGACATCTGTGAGCCTGTCACTCCAATGTGGATTGTTGGAGCTAGGCAGCGAGTGTGTGAGGCACAGCCCTATGAACCCTCTGAACGAAACAAAGTACAGTTGTAGGTAATCACTGTCTGTCGTGGAGTGGCTGCTTTGTTGTGCTTGAGATTCAGAGGCAAAGAAGCAACAACTTCAACTGTGAATGTGCACTATTTGGGGACTTTCCTTCCCTGTTCCAGAGTTTGGTAAGTTCTTAACTTAAAGCGATGCAGCAATTGATATGGAAGCTGGTGGCGATTGCATACCAGTGTGGTTTGGGTTTGTTTCTTTTACTGCTGATTCTGTTCAAATGCTCCGAAATATTATTGCTACATGAGGACATATAAATTCAAGTTGTTGTTGTCTCTGAATGATCAAGGTTCAGGAGGTTCTGATCTGCAGCAAAGGAGCAGTGTTATTTATTATAATAATAATCCTTGCATTTGATTTAGCGATTTTCACATCTTCTAGACGTCTCAAAGCGCTTCACAGAATATATTGTAAAGTGAATTGACTGTATATTTGTGGGTGAAATGCAGCAGCCAATTGCCACAGCAGTGTCCCACAAACAGTCGTGGAAATGACCAATTTATTGCAGGTTTTTTTTGATGGATTATCATTAGGCGTGTGGAGTATGGAAACTTGCCCAAGGTCTTGCCCTGCCTGGATTCAAACACAGGTCTCACGCTTGTAAGGCGAGTACTTTAACCGCTGAGCTACAGGACTTCACAAATTTGGTAGCTGGCTTATTGCTGCTGTTTGTTTTTTGAACAGTACAGCTTAAATTTTAGGTGAGAATCAGAATGACATCTGAACTGCACTGTATCTAATCATTCATGTTCATAGCTGTGCAGTGGACAAGAAGGAAAAGTAGCCCTGTAACATTTAAGGTAAAGAGAACTGGCTTAGCATGTAAAGGATTTCTGTGAATTTAGGACATGTAAATCATAGTCAAATAGAAAACACGGTGGCAGAGGAGTTTGAATTTGCTGTAAAGATGCCAAAAGGGCAATAGTCAAAAGGTATGAGTAGTCACATGATAGAAACACACAAAGACAAAACATGTATCACGGGTAGGGCTAGGGAGTGCCAACTCTAAGAACATTTGCTACCATCAGATACATTGACCACAGCTGTTCCCGCAAGTTTTTAGTGAGCTATAATACTTTGCACTTCCCGCCTGCACTAGCCTCCACGATACTATCACCCCCCCACACCCCCCCCAACAGATCGATTTTAAGATCCTCGACCTCAGCGTCAAGTCTTTTGCCCCAACCTACCACTATTATCTATTACCATGATCACTCCTTCAGCTCTAGCTTGCTTAAAGCTCCTTGCCTGTCCCACCATTGACAGATGAACCTTAAAGCAATTTGTCCCTGTCCTCTGGAACTCTCTTCCCAAATCCCTCAAACTTGCTCCCATTGTTTTGCTCTCAAAACCCAGGTTAAAAAAAAACTACCCCTGACCTAGCCCTCGACTCTCTCCCTCCAGCTTGGTCTTCCACTCCATGAATGTAAAGTATTTCAGGACATTTTCCCACGTGAAAGGTGCTATATAAGTGCAAATTGTTGTTTTCCAGCTGTTTCAAGAGGCACTGCCTTCACCAAGCATTCGTGATTTGTCGTTTGCAAACACTTTAAAATCACAGTGGAAAGCTTGGAGACATCCCACTCCGTGCCACAGTACAAACCCTCATCTGCAGCTCCATCCTTGTCCAGTGGATTTAAGATCATCCACTTCAAGCCACTTTCTCTTGAAGTCACAGACAGACCATCTAAACATTCGATCCTGAAATGTCACTACTCCGTTTTATCAATTGCTGCAAATTTATGACTGGTAGTGAAAAGAAGCTTATGCTGACATGTACTGCTTGCCATTTTAGGTAAATGCATCACGTCAGCATAGTCCAAACATCAGGGAGAATCTGTTCTTCTTTTCCAATTATATATTATTCTGGAACAGCATTGTGTTAAGAAAAAACTCCAGCATTACTATAACCAGGCTGCAAAAAATTGGTGGGTGGATTGTGGTTTGTGAGGAGGGAAGGAAGAGGGTGGAATATTGAGTAGTAAGTGGAAAGCAAAGAATGTGACAAGATAAAGTGCTTTGGGGAAATGGACTACAGTCTACTGTCAGTTTATTTTGTTATTAGAAAAAAGAAGGTGCTCACCTCACACCGAGGAACATTAGGGTTACCCTGTGTTTCTCAAACTGATGGTGCTTATCATTTCCCAGCAGGGAAATGCAAGGCAGTACCTGTGGTGGAGCAGTATAGCATGTTAGGATCCTAGCATGTATTGTCTAAAAAGAAAAGAGCTGTTGAATGGAGGTCAAGACTATCTCAAGTGCAAGAGAATTACACTGAGCTGTTCCCATCAGTGATCAGACATAGTGACATTCGTTCGAGAATTGGTAGGGGGCAACCTTCTTATTCTTGCGACTGCAGAGTAAAAATTATGGGGGATCAAATTAATATTGTGTTTGTAATATCCCTTGTGAAAAAGTACCATGGTAATGGTGGTAGTACCATGGAAGTACCATGGTAATACCATGGTTGTGGTGGTAGTACCATAGTCCTACCATGGTACTACCACCATTACCATGGTACTTTTTTACAAGGGATACACAGACTAAAATCATTTCATATTGTTTTATGGGAGTTCCAAGGATTTACAAAATGAACATTCTATCTATCTAAATCCATTTGATCAAATCACATATACTTTGTAGAAATATTATATGCTGAGCTGCTTCCAAAAATTCACAGGATTTAAGCAGGTTACAAATTTGCGTTTGTTGCAATTTTGTTCTGAATATGGGTAGCCTTTGGCTACCTGCATAGCAGATTTAGTAGCCTATCCCAATCTTTCGTATTTGAGGCACTTGTTGATGTGGGAGTGAAGCATTGCTGCCCCACCCGATACAGTACTTTTGAAAAAAGTGGTCTGTTTTCAGCCCTCAGTTATCACACTAAGACAAGAGCCGAGAATCTGTGCTGAAAGTTGGAGAAACAGTACCTGTAGCTGGAATCGTTTTTCAGTACCCTGGGTTATTTTTCAGTCTTAACAACTGCATTCAAAAAATGATTTTTCTGGGTTAATGGAATCTCAAAAGTTAAACCTGGAACAAGGCTGGTTCAGGATTCCGAAGGATATTTTTTGGACAGATTCCAGTAGGTATTTCTTTACATAGAGGGTAGTGAATAGCTGGAACAGGTTACCAGGAAGGAATGCTGAGGAACAGGACAGAAGTTATTTAACAGACAATTTGTGGCTGTATTTGCGGAAATGGGGTGGGGACTCTTCAAATGGATGAAGGGCCTTCTTTTTCACCATATTGGGAGTTACATGCTGTTTTTCAAATGGCATTCTTTCCGACGTGAAAGGCTCTCTGTAAATGTAATTTTGTTGTTGTTGTTCTTGCATCTTCTCAGCTTGTGTAATGTCCCAAACCCAGCCATTATTGGATACCTAATGACATTGTATAGAACTATTTGTGGATGATTTCTAAAATAAATGCATGCATCATCCGCGAGCCAATGAATGGGACTTTTACAATCTGCAAAACAAAACTTGCTCATTTAAAATATAATGGTGTGACAAACAGGATGTGTCAGTCGGCAGTGTTATTGAGTATGGAAATATGCCCTCCGCAAACCTGCCATCTGGGTGTCATTGCTTGTGCTGATTCTTAACCTATTGTATACAAATTTTGCCGACAGTTCACACAGTGTGGAAATGCCAAGTTTAATTTCGTTGTTGGCTTCGGTGCATTTCAAACATACAGTGACATCCAGGGCATTTTTTCCTTCCGAAGCTAGGTGAAGGGTCAAGGACCTGCAGGCAGTGAGTGCACCACCAAGGCCAGAGAGAGAAGGATTACATAAAAGCTCAGTTGATTGAGTACCAGACCTGTGACCATAACATTCTGGGTTCAATTCCTAGCGGGTCCTTTTATGGTTATAGTCTGAAAACAACCCTTCTTGTGTGAATTAAGGTGGGTGTGGATAATTGATTCTGAGAGGCAATGTTTGAAGAGGCCACATAGGCCCACAGTTGTCCAATAATGGTAGACATTAGGTCTGACTCACCAACTAAGACTTGGAGTTCAGGTTTAATGAGAGTGCAGCCCTTTTTTGATAAGTATTATACTGCACAGTTAACTTTATTGCAGTACCTTTATCGGAGTCCTGTAGTTCAGTGGCTAGAACACTCCTCATAAGTGAGAGATCTGGGTTCGATTCCAGGTAGGGCGAAACCTTGGGCAAGTTTCCTTACTTCACACGTCTAATAATAATCTCTCAAGAAAAAAATAATAAAATTGGTCATTTCAATCCACGACTGTTTGTGGGGATACTGCTGTGTGCAATTGGCCAGCAATTGTGGTCATTCTAAAGCTGATTGGGATTTTATGGACCCCAACTACAGTGTTATAATAAGGATCTACATTGTTTTAAGAGTTGCAGAGCAAAGCAGATATAGTCAATCAAAATGTTTGGATTAGGACAAGGGCAAAAAATGGAAAGATGCTAGTTGAAGGGATCATAGGGAATGAGAGAATGGGGGAACAGGACTGGGAGATTGCGAGCGAAAGTGAAAAATGAACAGCGATGGAGAACTAAGCACAAGAAAGAAAGCAAATTAACCAGAAAGAAGAAGAAACCATTGATGGAAGTAAATGGGACAGGCGAGTAAGTGGAGATGGGTGAGGATGGAAGTGATGCGGTCATGGAGCCTAGTGAGGGAGAGTACTCGAGCTGCAGAGTTCTGAATAATCTGCAGCTTGTGAAGGGAGGAACTGGGAAGATCAACAAGGAGAGTTCCCGTAGTCAAGCCTTGATGTGATGAAAGTGTGGATGAGTGTTTCAGCAGCATTGGGGGGTAAGGTAGTGGTGGAGTCTAGCAATGTTGCAGAGGTGGTGGAAGGCAGTACTGGTCATGGCGTGGATTTGGGGGAGGAAGGACAGTTCGGGGTCGAACAAGACACCCGATTCCTCACTGGCTTTGAGAGGTGGAGAGTGCAGCCTTGAATGCTGATGTTGCCAGTGTCTGAGGTGCGGAGGCGCTGATGCGAGCCAATCAGGAGGGCCTCTGTCTTGTTGACGTTTAGTTGGAGGAAGTTGTCCCTCATCCAGGACTCAATGTCGAACTGACACGCAGTCAGAATGCCAGTAGTCCTGGAGTCGAGGGTGGAAGCAGAAAGGTAGAGTTGGGTGTCATCCGCATACATGTGGAAATTTACCCCATGCCTGCGGATGATGTCACCAAGGTGGAGCGTGTATAGGGTGACGAGCAGGGGGCCAAGAATAGAGCCCTGGAGAACGCCGCATGTGATTGTGCGAGGCCATTGGAGGAGACAAAGTGAAGGCAGTGTAAGAGGTATAACTGAAACCAATCCAGGACAGAGCCTTGAAGGTTGAGGTGGGAGGAGAGGCGGTGGAGGAGGATTGCGTGGTTTACGGTGTCAAAGGCGGTGGATAGATCGAGGAGGACGAGGAGGCAGAAGGAACCCTGGTCGCAGATGGTCAGGATGTCGCTTGTGATCTTGACCAGGGCAGTTTCCGTGCTGTGGTCAGCACGGAAGCCCGATTGGAGGGATTCAAAAAGTGAGTGGGTTGAGAGGAATGAGCAGAGCTGGGAGGCAACCACTCTTTCGAGGATCTTGGACAGGAAAGGGAGGTTGGAGATGGGCGGGTAGCTGGAGAGCTGCGACAATTCAAGGAAAGGTTTCTTTTGGATAGGGGTGATAGTGGCAGTTTTGAGGGGAGTGGGAACGGTGCCAGATGAGAGGGACAGGTTAATGGTGTCAGCAATTAGTGGGGTTAGAAGGTGGAGCTTGGTGGTAAGGAGAGGGGTGGGGATGGGGTCTAGAGAGCAGGTGGTGGGAATATAGGGAAAAAACTTCTGAAAATTTGGGTGTGTTGGAATTTTAATCCTTAGTTAAAGAACAGTGTGCACACATGTGTATATACACCAGATTGCATACCACAGCACTTGCATATACAACACATGCACACAGCACACCGCAGCACATTCAAATACAGCACACTCTCTCACACACACACACACAACAAACAAAGACTAGTGTTTCACCTCCAATGAATTCATAAACCTGGTTCACGTTGGGAAAGTGACTGTAATGTGGGTTAATGTTTACTGTTTTAAGTCACATTCATGGACCGATAACAGAATCTGAGGAGGCTTGTTCTGTAGTGTTTACTCATGCGGTATTTATTTACTTAGCTGCCAGCAAGACTTTACAACATAAAAGCAATGGGTGTGCACAAAGTTACAATAATGAACTTTCACCTCTGACAATTGATTGCATCCATTCCAGGCGGATTAGATGAAAGTCTCCTTCTGCCACCTACAACATTCAATTGCTGGAAGTCTGAGCCATATTAAGAACCCGTAGCATTAAAGTGGCCTCCGCTTTGGAGTCGCTGTGTGATGTGGTTGCAGCCTCTCCCAGCAAGGCCAGAACAATGGACAGTTTGGAATCAAACTATCACACTTGTGGTTGGTTTAGAAGCAAGCATATCTGCCACATGCTACCTTATTTTTTAAAGGGGAATGTATTTAACAAAGTTTCTTGGTGTGTTTGGGTATACGTGGTCCAAGTTATGTCATCCATCATTCAGTTGTATTATTGGGTTCACTGGATGTGGCTTTGAACTGGAAGAAAATAGCAGTCTAAATTTTGTCTAACCAAAATGTAAGCTTCGACCTTGGAGCTTGGTTGTTAAAGGGAGTGTACAGTATGAAATGGGCTACACAGCATAGGAAGGTCCCAGGTTTGCTGAAGGTCTGTGTGAAGTAGTGGCGGCACTACAAGTGGCTTATGTACACTATTTTCTTTCCCCACCCCCACACAAACACACACATTCGCTTCACATGCCAAGTTAGAGGGCTGGACAAGCCTCCCCACAATTCCTAGAGGAAAAAAAAAGTAATCAATCTGCAGTGACAACAGCAACAACAACAACTTGCATTTATATAGTGCCCTCCATGCCAGACGGTGTCTCAGAGTGCTTCAAAATAATGGAGCCCGAGGCCGAACCAGGGGGAGGATGAAGGTGACCATAGGCTCAGTCGAACAGAAAGGTCTTCGGGCGCAACCTGAAAATGGAAAAGGAGTGGGTGAGGAGAAGGGATTGAAGGAGGGAGTTCCAAAGTTTCAGGGCATAGTGGCTGAAGGCACGGCACCGATGGTGAAAGCAGAGGATTTGGGGGACAAGTAGTAGGCCAGACCCAGTAGAGTGGAGGCTGGGTACTGCTGGGTACTGCTGTGAGGAGAGAGGAAGTTAGAGAGGTAGGGGGGTGCAGAGGAGTGGAGGGATTTAAACCTCTACTGGAAAGTGAATGAGTACGAATAATGGTTGAAGACAAGGTCAGATACAGCTATTATGGTATATTCCATCGCCATTGACTTACATTTGAGAAGGGTGTTATATAAGTAAACTAGAAAATAGGCTTTGAAAGATTATATTGGATGAGCTAGCATTTCAATGGATTTTCCTTCAGCTATAGGACAAGCTTTGTGGCAACAGTTTCCCATTGTATTGTCACATATCCATTTTCCACAAATCTGCACAATCTTTAATTTTAGATGGAGTGATTCTGCAGGCTAAGTCTAGGTGGAATTGTGGGCCTCGAATGGCCTGCTCATTGTCCTCCCCTCCCACTACTCTCCCAATCCCAAACAAAAAATAGTTTGTTTAATTTGTCTGATAGTTTGTTTTTTGGTCTAGAGCTATAATAAATAACAATAATTCTTGCACTTGATATAACACCTTATCATGTCTCCGAGATGTCCCAGAGCACTTTACGGAACATACTTTAAAATGAATTGACTGTATATTTTGTGGCGAAAAATGGCAGACAATTTTGCGGCGCAGTGTCCCACAAGCAGTCGTGGATTGAATTGACCAATTTTTTTTTAATAAAGGTATTATTACCCCCCGGAAAAGCAATCCACCAATCGATTAACAACTGGGTTCCTACTGACTGCTCGGCATTTTATCCCAGCTGGGAATTGAACCCAGATCTCCAGCTTGTGAGGCGAGTGCTCTAACCACTGAGCTACAGGACTCCACTATGAGCTATGACCATATCCACTAATAGATTTTGACGTGTACAATCTTGTTCCTGGATATCTCCTGTAGTTTGAGATTATGCTACCTCTGCTGTGACTATCTGTATTATCATTGAAGCAAATGGATTGTAGAAAGGGAACATGACTGTTCTGTGGACATTTTACCGATGGTTATTTCACATTTTGCAGGTCCTTGGCATTGGGCGCTTCAGGTGCTTGAAGTACGCTTTCTGTCTTTCTTCTCTGAACTGTAAGATCTATTCTGCATGTTGCATGAGTTGAGACTTACTTGACCATTTCCAGCTGAAGCCGTCAGAGTGCTACTTTGTTCCACTGTATGCATCTTCTCTAACACCCACAGACTTGTCTACCTCTCACCTGGTTTGCAAAATCCTTAAGTGGATGCACTTTCTACCAAATTGAAGCCCCCTTTTGCTGGCTACATAAAACATGATGAATGACTATCAGTCTTACTGAAACTTTCCATTGATTTTTATCCTTGAGGCCAAACCCAATTACAATGAATGTTTTAAATGTTGGTTAGATGAATGATACATTGATGTGCCTGTTCTGTTTATTCTGGTGAATATTAAAGATTCCGTGGTGCTATTTCAAAGAGCTGGGAGACTTGCCAGCATCCTGGCTAATATTCCTCCCTCTTTTAAAATCAGCCCCAAAAATGATTTATTAGTCAGTAATCTTATTGCTGGTGCAGATTAGAACCATTTGTGAGCACACACAATGACAAACAGTTCAATGCAATTAATTGTTTGAAGTATTTTGAAATATTTCAGAATGATATTGCATTATCTCGAAGTGGGGGAAGTATTACATATGTACTATTAGAAGCACAAAAACATAGCAGCCGCCTTAAGAGTTCCCCGGCAGGAATCCATAGCAAAGCCATTGAGTATTGAGATAAAATTATGATCTGTGATGCATTAACTGCAGTATTACACTACAGTCTGCCTTAATACAATACAAATTTACATGTATATGGCACCTTTCACATCGGGACGATGTCCCAAAGCACTTAACAATACTGTTAATCCTGAGGGTAGAAGACAACGGGGTGGAAAAGGAAAGAATGCCGAAAGCACAATCATAAACAAGGACCTTAAACAAAATTTAATATCTGTTGAGTATAAAATCTATAGAAGAAGGTTTGGTCTCTTGGCAGAATGAGTGTAAAGTTTTAAAGTACTGCATTGAGCATAATGATTGTACAAATCTCTGTCAAAGCATTAGGAGCTTGATGGTTTAATCCCAATTCAAATTTATTTGGGTTGATCATTTTTATAGAATTATATATTAAAACCAACTAAAGGGGCAAAATGTGACTTCAGATTGGAGTATTCTGCCCAGTTGTGTTTTGTTTGCATGATAACACCATAATTCATGAACATCATGCACTATCTCCTTTTCTGTTTGCTTTCCTATTCAGAGCTCCATTCCTAAGAATTTGTAAGACTCTATGAAAGTTTGAATAGATTCAAAGTTGAGTCTAGCCTGAAACTCCCAGAGTGACATTTATTGTACTTTATGCATATCGTAATACAGTACAATAATACCTTGACAGCTTATGAGACATAAACCTACGGCTGATCTTGGTCAGTATTTGAATCTCTGGTGATGCTGGAAGAGACGTTTATGGTCTAGTTATGTTATCATTTAATTTCCAGTTTGGGGATTAACAACCCTTATAATATTTTGGTTTGTGTTAACCAGGTGCAAACATGTACATGTGTCCAGAAGGAATTAGAGTTGCCCTAATTTAAAGTAATTCACAACCAACGAACAGAAACACAGAATCACCAAGAACATGGTGTAAATTCTTGTGACCAGAGTGGAAAGAGGATGCCAAGTCTTGGAGTGCGACTACCCTGAGAAGAAGGGGCTTGTTCATAATGGATTTCTTGCCGTTTTGCTTGCTTAGTGTTATTTCATTTGCTGTATCTTGTTTCTTTCATTTGTTCCTCTCTTTGCCTTGCAGCTTTGCAGTTATTTTCCTGCCTGCCTGCCTCTTGCTACTTTGCAGCCTCACTGCTGTCTAATGTTGATTCTTAACAATCTTCCTTCTCACCTGGGTCTTTCTACTGAAATCTTCACAGAAACAGGAGTTACCAGATTCTAATAGTTTCCATGCGAGGCTTCCATTCTTCTGTTCCTCAGTTGGCTGCTGAATGTACATGGCATCATGACAACAACCTAACCCTAAGCCTAGACCAATGCTAGTTTGAAACCAGCTGTTGCAAGGTCCCTGAATGAAACCTAAGGATAGTTGCCGCTCCTAATAATGGGTAGATGTGCCTCCATTCTGTGCCTCACAACAGCCTTGTGGCTGAGATTGGAAGCTGGATGAGTGAAGAATTCCCTATTTCGCTGTTGATATCATGTTTCCCCTTCTCTCCCCTTTCCCCCTCTATAGGAGTAATTCACTACACAGGTGAGGAGGTGTTTTTTTTAATTAATACGGGTAGAAATTCCACCTTGATCCAGATTCTCTTCACACATTTCAGAGTATCCAGAATTTTTAAAATCTAAATACAGTCTTTAATTATGACGCCCATTTTCCATGTTATTTAAAGAACTGCAGAAAACTGGTTTCAAAATTAAAATAAAATAGAATTGAATGATTTGCTAATTGTTGTGTGCCTACATTCAATTTCACAGTAAATCCAGTGAAGCACTTTGTGACATCCTCCTGGCTGTACCAAATGCAAGGATTATGATTATAGTTTAAATCTAATCCCAGGTGGAATTTTACCCGCAATAAAGTAAACAATAACTGTGACTCAAGTGATGGGCACCACAAGGTGGCAGGCGATGTCCTGTTGAAACACTAGTCTTGTCTATTGCATGCAAATTTTTGAAGTTTTCTGCATTCATTGTGCAGCTCTGTCCTCTTCTGGATGAATGTTCAAAACTCTTAATGTTTAGTTTAAGATTTGGTTTTATATTAGCAGACAATTGGATCCAGGATGCAAGGACATCACATCAGAGGGACAAAGGGTTTCCTGTGAACAAAATCTCGAGCACCTGTGGAAGACATCAAGCAGAAATGTGCAGACAAGCGAGCTGCTATCTGAGGAAGATCAAAGCAGATCTATTACCGTGCCAAGTAGCTACTGGCATCCAGAGAACAACGAGGGTGAAATAGAAAAGAAAGTAGATGTGTTGGTTCCTCAGACTTGCCCCAAAGATCAAGCACTGAATAAATATTGGACGACTGGAGAGGAACTTGCACGGGCAGAGGAGAAACTAGCAGCAGAGAGCAACAGGAGAAAGTTACCGGCACCACAGAGACCTCCTCCTCCAAAAGTAGACAAATACAGGCGTCATGAAACCCCAAATTCAGGTCTAATTGCGACTTCAAACACTGCTCTAACAGAACAGAGTGCGTTCAGCCAGATATCGATGAACACAGCTGAAGTGTCAAATAGCAGCACAGAGACCCCACCACCACCAAAGGCAGCGGTAAATCCAGAACCACAGCTCGACGGATATGTGGCAGGTGACTATGCCCAAACAGGGAAGCAACAAGTGAAAGGAGATAACAAAATCTCTTCCTTCCATTTCGTCCCAAAGCCCTCTATGGAAGTTTCGAGGACACCTTCTCCACAGTTTGCCCCGCAGAGACTCACTGATAAGCCACCGTTAACTGTGGAAGACGACAGCCTTGCAAGGTAATGATTAAATAATGGCCAGCTACTTGACAAGAGTTGATTGTATCAAGTTGCCTGGAAATAGGAACCACAGGTATCCTTTGGAAACATAGCAGTAAAACTTCATATTAGTCCTCTCCCTGATATCTGCTACTGGTTAACCGAGTACCATGACTTCTTTGCATACCATCATTTGACATGACGTGGATGATTTTAAAAGTTATCATGGCCCAGATTTGTTTGTTTTTAATCTAGGTAACAAGTTTTGTTTTTATCACGTCGTATTCAGAGTGAATCAGTTAAAGAGTGGGCAGGGCTCCACAATGGCAACAGTGATTTTTGAAGTTGAGAGGACCTTTAATTTTACTGATCCCATTGGTCAGGGAAGCTCTGAGGAATGCAAGCAAGAGGCAAAGTTATGCTTTAGGATGTGCATTTGGTGTACATTATGGTCAGGCACTGGATGGCAGCACCTCAACTAGACTTAAAGATGTAGATAAGCTTCAGCTGATGTCTTAAGCTTTTCGGTGCACCTGTCTCCCAAGAGATGGGAAATCACATTGAGTTCAGGAAAAAAGGTGGAATGAGGGGAGGAAGTAAATGAAAAACAACAGTAGAAGCCATTTTAGGGAAATTGGATAGGAATTAATAGCATCCGCATGAGACAGCGCTCGTACAGCTTGGACTCCCAAAAATTTACCCTGTGTGAAAGGCACTATATACATGCAAGTTGTTGGCTGACCAACTCACCCTTCTGAAATATTAAGATTCTACCCCGATTGAACTTTATTCTGTTAATGTAAATTCAATAGAAGCTAGAGTGAGCAATCTTTGCCATGTTCTTCCGGAATTCCAGATATTCTGTGAAGCGCTTTGAAACATCTAGAAGCTACGAAAAGCTCTATATCAAATGCGAGAATTATTATTAAGGATTATTATTATCAGATTGTTTGTTAATTGACTGTAGATTTTGTGGGTGAAACGTTAATGTACAGAATTCTGAGGCTACCATATTATTTGTACTATTCAATAAGAAAAATACAGTTTACTCTGGTTGGATGTAATGAATAGTTGGACTGTGTTCAAAGAACTGCAAATTGAGAAGTGGCTGGAATGAACTAATGATCAGTTGTTGCAAATAGATGGGCAATAATTCTTACTCCTCTCTTGTCTTTCCAGCCTGTCTCTTGTGTTCTCTTTGCGTTGCTATTCTCTCTTTGTGTATCCCCTTCATTTAATCCTTCCTGACCAGGATTCTTTTTTCTCTCGATAGAATTGAGAAAGTGATGGAGAACAACACTACAGTGAAGAAAGTCCCGATTAAAATAGTTCGTTCCGAAAGTCAGACAGAGAAGGAAAGCAGGCAGAACCTTCTGAATAACGTGGAACCGCTCAGCTTTCCCTTCGACTCGGAGAAGGAGCAGCTGAAAACCATTGGCACGTCCGAACATTCCTATTCACTTTTCTCAGCATATTCCAGACATGAGCAAGAGCAGCTCAAGGACAAGGATGTGAGTGCAACTGAAGCACCACTGACTGATGCTGCAACAAGTGACTATAAGGAAAGTGAGCAAGTTACTGCTGTGACCAACTATATGCAGGCAAAAAACATTGAAGATCCCAAGTCTGAAGAACTGGCCAGAGAGATTGTGGACAAAGACAAATCTCTGGCTGATATTCTGTACCCAAATTCTAAAATGAGGACCACCATGGATCTCATGGAAGGGATTTTCCCCAAAGATGAGGCGCTCCTTGAGGAAGCACAGCAACGCAGGAAGTTGCTTCCCAAGTCGCTTTCTCCCAAAGCTTTGGAGGAACGGTAAGCATAGTAACATGAAAGTCAACAATCAGGGAATTCAAGAGTACTATTAAAGCAGGTTCTCTTGGGGGAACAATGTAATGGCATTCATGGAGTTCTGTAGCATAGTTGTCAGCACACTCTCCTCGCAAGTGAGATGTCTCCCAGGTTCAATTCTTGGGCAGGGCGAAATGTTAACTAAGGTTCCTTACTCCACAAGCTGTTTACCTAGCAGTGAATAGGAGGCTGGTTGTTAGTCGATTCGCAGATCGCTTTTCCGGAGGTACTAATCCCTTCAAAAAAAATTGTAATTTGTTACTTGACCCACAACTGTTCATGACACTGCTGTGTCCAATTACAAACTGAGTTTCGCCCACAGAATCCTCAGTCAGTTCACTTTACAGTATATCCTGTGAAACTCTTTGAGATGTCGCGAAGACATAATAAGGCACTATATTATTATTAGTGTTATTATTAGAAGTAGTATTACTCCACCTTGTAGGTAATGCTATTTCTCTGGGGCAAAGAGGTTATACTTATGATCCTCCACAGACCAAACTCCACATAAATTCATCTTGTTCACCTTCTGCCTACTATTTTAAGATCAGAACCCTCAACATTGCACAAACATAGACCTGGATGCCGATGTGTTTGATAATCTGCTTTTCAACACAGATAGACTCAGATGCCTCTCTTGACCCCTAGCAGCAGCTTCCTGCCACTTTGTAGAAAATCTGTTGCATGTTTGTAGTACAGCTTATGCCTTGCTTTGGGTGACACCACTATGCAGTTAGCATCCCAATCTCTAAATATGACAAATTTACATTAGAGAGGTAACACTTCATGTTGAGCAGGTCGTAAAACTCATGGTTTACATCAAAATAGGAACATTCATTTATGGTTTGTTTCTTTTGGAATATCTAAGCAGGATCAATGTTTTATTGATGGAACCCCATCATTTGAAACAGGTTATGGTGAAGTTGCTTCTCTGTCTGTAGTAAAATCGGAAATCAGAATGTAAATGGCAGGGAGACAACTATTTTATGAGTTCTCATCTCATTCTCTCCCTCAATAGACTGTGCTGCCCTTGAACAGCTCCCTAACCACTAGCAGATTGATCATTATCATTACCTTTAAATGCCTCCATGGTCCTGCTGCACCCTAACTCTGCAATCTATTGTGACTGTTTCCCCAGCCACTCCCTCCACTCCAACAACTTTGGCTTGCTTTCAGCTCTCACTCACTCGGCCCCATAATTGACAAATGAGCTTTCATTACACTCGCTCTCAGGCACCCTCTCTAATCCTCCCTCTCAGCACCTTGGGACACTCTCCCGGCATGAAAAGTGCTCTATAAATGGCATTTATTGTTGTTGTTTCAAAAGGTGTATAAAGACGTTGACGTTTGACGTTGTTTTTGGCTAGCTCCTTCCTACAGTTCCCTCCTCCTCCCCTATTTCCCTCCAAATTCTGGCACAGTTTCAACCTTTGTGAAGCATATTGAGACATTCTCCTTAGGTGAAAAATATTATATGTTGTTCATTTTGCTCAAAGGAGAAGATTTTGCTTTTGAACTAAATATCCAATGATTCCAAGGGATATTGTCATTTGGTGCCTACATTAATATTAGAAGTCTTTAGATTGCCATGAATCCTTGGTCAAACCCTCCAATGGAGGATTTACTTATTCTTATTTATGTTGATAAGAATACATGAAACTTCAGGAATGGCCTAAGTCCAAGATTGTATCCCTATTCCCATCAGATTACAATAGATCAACAGAACATTTCCCCATGCAGAGATCTCCTTGCTTTTCAACAAGAGATCATATGGATTAAATATATACACAAGAGATTAACATCTACAGATATATGTTATCTATGATAGAACCACTCATCCTGCTCTGGTAGTCTACCAAGTACCAGATGATCAGTTGGCCAGCATAGTAATAATTATAATAATTATAATCCTTGCATTTGATATAGCACTTTTTCATGTCTTCTAGACATCTCAAAGCACTTCACAGAATATACTGTAAAGTGAACTGACTGTGTATTTATGGGCGAAACGTGGCAGCCAATTGCACATAGAGGTGTTCCACAAACAGTCGTCGATTGAAATGACAAATTTATTATTGTTTTTTTTGAGGGATTATTATTAGGTGTGTGGAGTAAGGAAACTTGCCCAAGGTTTCGCCCTGCCTGGAATTGAACCCAGGTCTGTCGCTTGTAAGGTGAGTGCTCTAACCACTGAGCTACAGGAATCTAAGTAAGGCCATGTTTGCCTCCCCATCATACGAGTAAAGATTGAGTGTATTTGACCACTGTAAAACTGTTAACCCTTGAATGCTGGACAACCCGGAATTGAATGAACAGATAAAAAGCACATTACTTTCTGAGCACAAATGGTAGAGAAACTCAGGCACCACGTCCCAGGATTTTATTTAATGGGAACAGATAAGATATAAGATGCCACACATTGGATCATATGGGGCAGGCTATGGGGTTATGAAGCTCGAGGTCAGTGTGATAATCGGGGTGTTTATTATGGGCTGTGTGTATTTGAACAGGAATCAGGAGGAGGCTACACCGATTGGAGTCTCTCTGACCACAAGCTCGACTTACTACAGTACATCTGCACCAAAGGCTGAGCTGCTGAATAAACTGAAGGACATGCAGCAGCAGATGGAGGAGGAGGAGGATTCTGAGGATGAACTAAACCATGACCTTACTGAAAAGAAGGTAACTAACTGTCTGGCTGTCTGGTCGGACAGCAATATCTTAAAAACAGCCATAAAATAAATGACAGGCATTTTATCTCGGGACACCAAGTTTATTGACCAGGACAAACAGAAATATAGTGCCCCTGGATATCTAACATCCACCTGAAGAGGCAGACAAGACCTCAGTTTAACGTCTCATCCAAAGGATGTCAATTCCAACAATGTAGCATTTTTGCAGCACTGCATTGGAGTGTCAGCTTACATAATTAGTTTAAAGTCCAGACATGAGAATTAAACCCCAAGCCTTCTGACTCTGATGCATTCCAGTATTTAGCTGTAATTCTTAAAGGAACAATTAAGAAAACTGGAAGTCCGACTGGCAGCCCTGTCTATATATAGAGAGGGGGTTCCTCCAAGTTGAAGTGATGTGTATGATTAACTTGTCAGAAAACATTCCTATTAATTTTTCTTCCTTACAGAATGAGTTAAGAAATACCACAGTATTTTCCCTACAAGAACAACAGACATTGATGATCTGGGGATTATTTATTAGTTTTGCTGGCAGTATTCAGCTTGCTCCTATTTCTAATAGACTTGAGAGGTATATGAAAGCAGACTCGCCCTCTAAACAGGTGCAGTTTAGGCACCGTCCAGTGGCATGACTCTCACACTGCATTTTGGGATAAGCCATCAGCTCAGACTGCCTGCTGCATTGTAAACTAAGAAACCATGAGGCAACCTGGGCAGCTTTGGTTTTCAATTTTTAGACAATGCCATGAATTATTTCAAGGTTAAAAGGAATTTCAGGAACTTGGAGCATGTCCCATATTAATTAGCCGAGTCACTGTTGTTAGCCTGGGGCAAACTCTCCAGGTGTACTGGGCCTGAAGCTTTGAAGGGGTGAATGAGGGAACTGTTTCACTACATTGTTTGGTCATTCACATCTTTGCTGTTGTGCAACCTTGCTGGGGCAAATGTTTCAGCTGCTATGAAAAAAACACAGCCTACACTTGACAGTAAATCCTGTGAAGCACTTTGAGACAACCAATCCATGTGAAAGGCTGTGTATTCCATAATAATAAGAATAAATAATCCTTGCATTTGAAAAAGCGCTTTTCACGTCTTCTAGATGTCTCAAAGCACTTCACAGAATACACTGTAAAGTGAATCGACTGTTTATTTGTGGGTGAAATGCTGTAGCCAATTGCCATTGTAAGTATTATTGTTATTAATGATTACTTCTGAGTGCTTTGAATCATTTTAATGTAACAAGACACCCTAAAATCTATTTATTTGCTTTATAGCTTTGGTTGGAGGTGAGGCTCAATTTCTATGGCACGTTCTCCCCTTCCCCCATCTTCCCATTTAAGGAAGGGAAGAACAGAGGTTTATAGTAGTGGCTACCCTTGGGATAAGAGCAGGAGTGTGATCTGAGGTGTTATTCTCTCCTTCAGGGGGAGAGTCTCGAAGTAGTGGACTTGTACAGTTGACCTGCACTTATTAGCAAAGCAGCGCTCTATAAATGGGAACTATATTATGGTTCCCCAAAATTGTATATCACCATACTTCAAATTGTATATCTCCATATATTCAAGGCCACAAAGAGCTTTGATGGTAATGAAGCAGAATTTTGAACTCTATCCTTCAGTGGATGAAACATAGTTTTGCCGGGAGAGGGTGGAGGTGAAAGGGTCACAGAGGCTTGTATGGGAGAGGATACAAGCTACAGAGTTCTGGATTTTCTATAGGTTGTGTAGGGAAGAGTTGGGAAGGAAGACAAACAGGGAGTTGGTGTAGTCAAGCCTAGATGTAATAATTGTGTGTATGAGGGTTTTGGTGGCCTGAGGGGAGAGACAGTGGCAGAGCGACTGATGTTGTGAAGGTGGGGGAAGGCAGAGCAGGTCATGGAACGGGTAAGTTCTAAAAGTACTAGTATTTTTCACAGAGCCACATATTAAAACCATTTAAGAAGCGTTAGAATTTTGAAAACTGTTTATGTGGAGTTTTTTCCCTATAACAATATGATGACAATATGTTCACTCAATCCACAACTGTTTGTAGGACACTGCTTTGTGCAATTAGCTGCTGCGTTTCGCCAACAAATTACTCAGTCAATCCACCTTTCAGTATACTCTGTGAAGCGCTTTGAGACATCTCAATGACGTGATAAGGGACTACATGTAAGGTTTATTGTTATTATTGTTATCAATTTGTGTGGGAGGCGATGATGTTCAGTAACAGAGCCCCAGAAAACTCAGAGAATTCATGGTTTAAAATCTGTTCCCAATGTCTGTGTCCCCCAGCAAGAGCTGATTGACAGCATCAGTAAGAAGCTGCAGGTTTTGCGAGATGCCCGCGAGAGCCTGCAGGATGATATCCAGGCCAACAACCTGCTGGGCGGGGAGGTAGAGGTGTACGTGAAGGAGGTCTGCAAGCCCAACGAGTTTGACAAGTTTAAAATGTTCATCGGAGATCTGGACAAAGTGGTCAACCTGCTGTTGTCTCTTTCTGGTCGGCTGGCCAGAGTGGAAAATGCCTTGAACACGTTGGATGAGAGCGCGTCTCCAGACGAGAGGGTAAGCAGCCTGATGCGCATTCAATGTTCCATCATGTCCATCGTGTGAATGTGCAGTGTGATTATTCTCAACCATTTTGGTGTTAGGGATCCCGGCTCAGTATCTTCTTAAAATATGGTGGACCATTAGTAAACAGAGTCACTCAATCTAAAGAGATCTCTGGTATATAGTGGCCATTAAGATTATCATTTACTGCACAGAAGAAAGTCAATTGTCCACCATCCCTGTGCAACTCTTCCCCACATCTATCTCTCTGTTATCATTCCCCTGCCTGTTCTCCATATTCTTTATTATTGTTTTTGTTAATTATTTACCTATTTCCCCTTAAAATATTGCTTTGTAGATGATGCTGGAGGCGAAGGTCCTTCCTTCCCCCCCACCATGCCTCGCAGTTGGGACATCCTCCCAACATGAAAGGCTCTCTATACGTATAATTTTGTTGTTGTTGTTGATGTGCATTCCTTTCAGCACCCCTCTGTGGTGAATGATCCATATTCTGATGATACTCAGCTAATAATACTTCCTTCTCACTTTTTTTCTTGTCAATTCATAATTCATGTCCTTTTGACTTGCCTATCAACAGGAATTGTCTTACTCTATTGGCTCTGTGTTTTGGCTTTCATCTTTGTTTCTCGATTTATATGTATATATTTTGAAACAAATGGATGATTCCTTCAGACAGTTGAATGTTTATTTGTGTAAAGTGTTCTGGACAAAACATGAGAGCACTTTCCTACAAGCCAGTATTGAGACTTTGAGGGCCTGTGCTACTCAAATCTGCTCGCTCTTGGTTGTGCCTTAACAGAGGATGGGATATAGATTTACATCAATGTACTGTACAGTATATTACATTTTTTAAAAACTCAACTTTGCTGGATTTTTCTTTTGCAGAAGACCCTTACTCAGAAGCAAAAACTCCTTACGAGGCAACACGAAGATGCTAAAGAACTGAAAGAGAACCTGGACAGGAGGGAAAAGGTGGTGTTTGAAATATTGTCCAGCTACCTGACAGAGGAGCATCTCCAAGACTATGAGCACTTTGTGAAGATGAAATCAGCCCTCATCATTGAGCAGAGGGAGCTGGAGGACAAGATCAAACTGGGGGAAGAACAGCTCAAATGCCTGTTGGACAGCCTGCCTCCGGATAGCAAACCAAAGTAGAAACTAAAAGGGATATACCCAATGGACACTGAACAATAATTAGTGTGTGCTTCCCTTTTTCTTTCAGCGTGTGTGGTATAGCTGGATCTGTCCACTAGCGGGAGCCAAGCACCAGGGATTAGCTGGAGAAATCAAGGTTACAAATCTGACCTCCGATGTGAAAGTGGACTGAATTCTGTGGTAGTTTTGAAACTGAAACTTTAGATTGTTCAGTGTCACACATTACGATTGTGTTTACCCACTTCCTTTCCCCCACACACGTGAAATTGAAGAAAAACTGCTTTATGTTTGCTGCAAATCAAGAATTTGCTACTTTGTAATCCACTCCCGTCCCCAGCAGGTTTTTTTTCTTACCTTTGTGGATCAACACTACGGATTCATTCAATGATGTGATAACTGGATTAAACAAAGAAAAAAAAATTGCATTAAATTAATTTATTGTAGCATTTACTAAAGTAAATAGACGCGTAAAATGAGTCCCATCAGTGTTATTGTCGAGTCTGCTCTTTGCAATAGACAAAGTTAGAGCAATTTTTCTTTTTATTTCTTGGCTTGGAGACTTTTTAAAAGTATGAATGGATCATATTTGGAATATTCCTAAACGGGTTCCAAAGATTTCATCGAGTCTTCTGCTAAAGAAAGCAGCCTCTGTTGGCTTCACCAGGGCCACTTGTCTAAAACATAACATTTAGTTAGGCCACCATCCACAGAATAATCCCAGAAAGACCATTTTTCAGCACTCAGAAATGATGCCCATCAAGATGCATATCCCAAGATGTTCCCACCAAGGGCATTTCTGCAGAGTTTGGTCGCCAGCAACCATTATTCAGGCATCAGGAAGGTATTTTAAAGCAAGGTTTCACACCATTCCTTGGAGAAGAAACAACGTGTGCTTAGGAATAGCCCATTTTTTACTCTAAAAATTCAGTTGAATTAAGCAATAATGTATGCAGGTGAGCAAGGCACCAGGTAATTGAGGATGCACCAAGCAGGGGCCGTTGAGCTTCTATGTTGACTGTCCATTTCCTCCACTTATTGCTCACCATAGTCAGTGCCCAGCTCATTAATGCTACTTAGCCGTGTGCCTTCAGAGTAAATTAATACTGTTGTAAATGAAGTGGTTTGATGAAGAAAGGGGACACATTTTTAATAGCTAAAAATGGGTTTTAGAGTTCCATGGGACAAGGCTTCACGTGTAGGGAGGGGTCCTCGGTGAGGTTTGAAGAGGGTGCGGGCACATAGTCGATCAGCTGACAACTGAATGTTACAGGTGAGCCCTACCTGGTTTTACTAATAAACATGCTGCTGACTAAAATAAGCAAATCTCCAGTGATCCGAGATGTGATTTAGCAAACTCGTGCTCGCAACATTGCACATTTATGCAAGAACTGAACAACACCATTGCTTTATCTTTGTGCGGTTCACTCTGGAAAGGTTGACATCTTTGTAGCATGTGTGCACAGTGGAGCTGTCTCTGGGTAACTTGCAAACCAATAAATAACATTTTGCTCGAATTATTCATCTGAATACAATGGTTTGGATCACAATGATTGGAATATATTAACAATGTTTAAAATGGCCCCTCTAAACCCAATACTCTGAATGGGTCTGTTCCACACAGCAGACTAGACTGAAATGCTGGGATTGAACTTTACCAGCCCTATCATCTGAGGAAGCAACAACTAGAAGCAAGATCACCTTAATCCAAAAGAGAATGAAAGTACAGTCACCCCGAACAGTGGTCGTAATAAGTCTTTGCTGTCGGCATAAGATGAACTGCGCAAGCTGAAAATCTGAAAGTAAATCAGCATCTGAAGCAGAAAAAACAAGGTAACTTTGGTTGTGGCTTTTATCATAACATTAACGGTTAGGCTTAAGAGAGTCCGTATTGGGAGGTTACATTGCCAACCAGAATCCAATGTAAAGTTTCTCCAGCTCAAAACAATGCCAGTTCAAATGAACAGTCTCATCCATAGTGTTAACCAATTTTTTTCGGTGGAAAATTTGTGTGCATATTTGTAGCATGGCTGCTACAATTAAACACATTTTTATCTCTGCTGCCATGTTGCACAGTTTGTAACTATTACAGATTTGTTTTAACATATGTGTTTGTGTGTGTGTGTGTGTTTGCATCAGCTCAAAATCCATAGTGGATTAGACCCAAGTCATTTCTGGAGCAGAGCTAGTGGTCATTACTGGGATGGGGGGTGGGGTGGCGTGGAGAAACATAAATCCTGGTTTAGGTTGTAATGTGTGTATGGTGTCCTGTTCATCCACTACCTCAGAGGTGAGAGAAATCACCTAGGTGAGACGGTCAAAGCATTACGATATCTGGCCTGGGAGCTGTGTTCAATCACTAAAGTTCCTTATACAGTACAAACAACTAACAACAACAAAATTACATTTGCATAGCGTCTTTCATGTTGGGTTTCGTTCATATTTACTGTATTCATATGGCCTAACACTTTCAGGACCAAAGGTAAAATAACTTAGCAAAGCTGTGGTAGTGTAAGGTGCTGTTCTATTGTCTCCAGTGAGTCAGTGAGAACGGGGAGAGCGATGACTGGGGAGAGCAAGCCAGCCGGCTGTAGCCCGCCTCAGTACGCACCTTGCGTTGGTCGGGTGTGGATGTGCTTGGAGGCTTGAGGTTGGATAGCCTGTGGATGGATTACCCTTTTTTCCCATTACTTATGAAGCTTACCGAACGCGATTTTACCGAGTGCGTTGTGCGCTGGAACATAACCCCCGCGTTCGGTGAGGGACTACTGTATTATACATTCCAAACACCATTGGCCTTATAGAGTATGGATTTTGGATTTCACCAAAGTTTTTTCTTGCCAGTGGGAGGCTGCAATTGCTTTACATTTTGCAGATTACTTTCTGATTTTATGAAGTTTGCAGTGTATTGTTTACTTTTTAGCATTATAATAATAATACAAATAATAATCCTTGCATTTGATATAGCGCTTTTCACATCTTTTAAAGCTTTTCACAATATATTGTAAAGTTAATTGACTGTATATTTGTGGATAAAGCTAGGCAGCCAATTGTCCACAAACAGTCATAGATAGAGGTGACCAGTTTTTTTTCTTTAATGATTATTATCAGAGTAAGGAAACTTGCCCAAGGTTTCGCCCTGCCGGCAATCAAACCCAGGTCTCTCACTTATAAAGCAAGTGTTCTAATCATTGAGCTACAGAACTCCAACATTGTTCAGATAGCTCACTGAAAGCAGGTGTGTAGTGGTCCTGTATTTGGTGTATTAGAAGGATCAGGCTGCTCAAAAACCATTGACTATGCCAGAAGGTTCTATGAACTGCCCAGATGTGATTCCCTCCCAGTTTCCGCCCAGGAGATTCCACAAGCCCCTTTGGTTCTTTCCCATTGTGCAGTTCAGATATGAAATTTAGCAAGGCAGACATTAAACCAATATTGTACTTTTTAGGGTTGGGGAAGGAGGTAGCAGCCAGGTGTCTTAACATGTGGAAACTCAGCACCATGCTTTAAGAGTATCCAAACCAGACTGAGGGATCTACATATAGATGCCACCTACATATAGTAATTTCCATATGTCTGGCATATTTGTATCTCATTCTACATCTAAAGGTTACTGCTCTAATGGGAAGGTCACTTTTCACCGGGTCATTGCAACTTAGTCCTCTGTGTGGAGCCAAGACCTTATCAAAGTCCTTCTTACAACAACAACTTGCATTTATACAGTGCCCGTCTTGTGGGGTGGCTTCTCAGGTGCTAACAATAGTACCAGCAATGCTCATGGAATCTACAGCTCTGGTTAAATATCACTGTGGTTTTGATTTTGTTAGCTTTGTGCGTACAAACTAATATATTACTCACTGCTGACACTGAAATGATAGTAACAAATTTTCACGGCAGGTCTCATCTAGTTATGAAAAGTTTTGAATTCCTCCTTCCTCCTCCTCAACGTCTCCACATCACCAATGACGACTGCCAGGTTTAATCTGGATTTTGCAGTCAAGATTTTGCAGTCTAGACGGCTAACAAAGTTTTTCTCACTCACTGGATCATCATCATCCAAGATCAGGCAATAAAAGGTGCAGTTGTATGGAGACAACTGAGTCAGGAAGGGTTTCCTGTAGTCAATTTCTCCATCCCGTGGCTCACCAAAGAATGATAAATGTTTTACGCTATGAATTGGTGTTTCAATTGAGATAACTGGGGCAGAAAACTGACCTTTTGAATGTGAAATTGAGTTCCAATACAACAACAAAATTACATTTATTAGAGCACCTTTCACACTGGGAGGACGTCACAAGGCACTGAAGTCAGGGGGTCAGGATCCAAGCATGGAGGAGGTGCAGGGTAGGGGGAGATTGGTGGGAGGGCGTCGGAAGGCACGATCGAAAAGGAAGGTCTTGAGGCCGTCCTTGAAGGAGGCAAGGGAGGAATCAAGGCGAAGGGACTGTGGGATGGAGTTCCAGAGTGTGGGGGCAGAGAGACTGAAATGCTGGCCAGCGATAGTAGGGTGGCTTCGGGCAGCAGACATGGAGCAAACTGGAGCCTGCTGAATGGAGGGGGCAGGCAGGTCGGTAGGGAGTCATCAGGTCGGAGAGGTAGGAAGGGGCAAAGGTTGTGGATGGCCTTGAATCACAGCACCCTCTACAGGCCAGTTGGGTAATAATGTTTTCCTGACCTCTATAATTGTTCAAATATGATTTATTCTGCTAAACAGGACAGTGTTGGAAAATAATGACCATTCTCTGTAGATCTCAGTGAGGTAGGGTGATGCATTATTATAGTAAAGTATATACTGAGATGTTTATTTTATGCCAAACAATGTTTAAACTGAAGGGAAGTTGTTGTCGGTATTTACACCTATATAACATGTTAATCCGTGCCTTTTTATTGATCAATCACAATAAAATGGTTCTGTTTAATTTTAAAGTAATAGTCCAAACAAGCACCATCATTCCTCTTTCCCAGCAGATTTCCAAAATAGCTTTCCTAGTTCCCATGATCCACCATAAAGTTCACTGAGTGCTGATTCCACCAGTGCCATCATCCAATAAAAAAAATCCTCACTCGTATTTTGTTCATTAACTAGCAGACGTGGAGTTAAAACTGCGATGTAGGCTATAAATGTGACAGATGTACACACACCCAATTGCGAGGAACACATACTTTGCTCTAGTAGCTGGTTGATTTGAACTGTAAGTGGGGGGAAAAGCAGCAAACCTCAGCTAGTAGCACTGGCTTCTTTCTCTATGGTACAAATAGATTAAAGACCCAAAGTTGCTTGCATTGTTTCTATAAAAAGAGGCGAACGTAAAGCAATTCAAGCTATCTAACCTCAAGAAGTTAGGGGGGAAATGGTTAGGTTGAATAAAGGCCCCAAGAAATAAAGCCAAATATTAGTGGATATCCTACTGGGACGCCCTCCTGACGTGAAAGACACTATACAAGTTTAATTTTATTGTTATTGTGTTGTTGGAGGCAGATGTGTTGACATGTGTTTTTAGCTGTCTTAATTGTAAACCTGAATTTAAATTCTGTAGTTAGTGGGGCAGCACTTAGTAATGTGTTGTCACTTCCAGAATGTTTTTACCAATTATTTTAAACAGATGATAGACATAACTACTTCAATAAATATATAAGAAATGTGAATAATTCCATATTAAATTCCATATTGTATATAGCACAATTTAGGCCTCAGTTTTGTGCCTGAGAGAATATACATAAAGCTGTGATTACCAGGGTATAGCAACGGCTTGGGACGTCCTCCCGACGTGAAAGGCGCTCTATGTATGAAATTTTGTTGTTGTTGTTGTAGTTCACTGATATCCACTAAATGTACAGGATATACTGGGTCATTGCAATCCTTGTAGAAATCTAAATGAATATTGTCTATGGAATGGTTGGCTGTTACAGTATGGAAATCTGTAAATAGCTTTATTGCACTCACTTCTGTGGTGTTAGCAATGCTTTGTCCTTCCCAATAGTATCGCTACCTCTGGGGCTATTAGCTTTCATTTACATGGAATTTCTGTTGATTAACTGATGTACCCAATACGAAAGCAGTAACTGTGTTACAAGGGGGTGGTCTGGAGTCTTTGCTTCCTTTCGAACTGTAAGCCGGGTTATTCTGTACAAAAAATGTGAACTCTAGTTCCACCACAATAACCGATTGTTATTGTTACCAAAGTTACCACTTTTCTCAAACACATTACAGCTGTTTTGGCTTGTTTTCTTCAGCAATAAATGGTCTGGTTTAAATTTCAAGTCTTGAGTTTGTCATGATTTTCACAAATGTTGCATTATTGGCTTCCATGTTTAAAAGGCTGTTGGGAGTTGAACCAGTGCTTTAGTACTTCATCACTATATACGTCTCACAGATTCTGGCATAAGCAAACATGGAATCAGAAATGTTAACACGAAAAGAAGGTCATTGTGCTTGTGCTAGAATGAAATGTGCCAAAGCTGTTTGAAGACATAATAATAATAATCCTTACATTTGATATTGCTCTTTTCACATCTTTTAGATATCTCAAAGTGCTTAAAATTACCGTAAATACTCGTGTATAAGGCGCACTTTTTTTCACGTTGGAAGATCTCGAAAGTTGGGGGTGCGCCCTATACGCAGGTACAAGAAATTTTGAGCCTCGGAAATAAGCAGGAGGGTCGGCCGGTGTGCTGTCAGCCGGGGTTTGGTCAGTGTCCGGCGGGGGGAGCAGGTGACGGGGCTTCGGCCTCAGCCGCCCGGGCAGCGGCAGCAGCAGAGGACTTCAGTGCCGTGCCTGCTGCCTGCCTTCTGCCGAACCCAGTCTGCCTCCCTCCCTCCCTCCCTCCCTCTCTCTCTCTCTCTCCCTGCCTGCCTACCTCCCTCCCTCTCTCTCTCTCTCTCTCTCCCTGCCTGCCTACCTACCTGCCTCCCTCTCTCTCTCTCTCTCTCTCCCTCCCTCCCTGCCTGCCTGCCTGCTTCCCTCCCTCCCTCCCTGCCTGCCTGCCTCTCTCCCTCTCTCCCTCCCTGGCTGCCTGCATATTTTTTGTCCTTTTTATCCTATTGACTCTGCCAATATTATCCTTCTTCCTTTTCTTTCATTGCGTTACAATCTGTTAGTATCCTCTTGGTGAATGCAATCAGTGGATTTTTCCAGCTTGATCATTCTTGGCTCAAGGAGGAATTTTGCCTGAAACCATAACCTGTTCAGACACTGATCCACCTGCTGTCTAATCCCAGTTTTCTCTGGTTGTCTTTTAAGTTCTTTGAAAATCATGTTATTGGTGTTATATTTGAGACAGTTTAACTGGGACACTTTGCTGCATCATTGAACCCTTATCAGTAGAATGTTTACCAAACAATCTGCCAATTTTGTCTGTGAACTCGCCACTATATTGTTGTTGGAAGTCAAACACTTGGGTAATGAACGGCATGTTATAACATTCATTCGTGGGAATTCACCAAAAATTAAGTTCGCGGAGAAATGTGATGCTTTCATCAAAGTTGTAAGAGGGCTTTTAGTGCTCAAGGAATTTATGGGTTCATCCCACAGAAGCAAAATGCTGTTCCTGTTAAACGAACACTGTAAAATGTATGGGAAATGAACCAATGCCTGAGGAAATACTCCCATTATTAGCAAGGGGCCGTTATTTTGATGGAGTGTATGTACATCACACATTTTTCATTCATTAAGAGAATATAAAGCAACCTGGCAAGACCTCTAGAAACTGTTCAGCTACACCTTGAGGCAATATTTTGTAGTTGTCTGTTGGTGCACACCAATGCCTACATATAATCTGTGGTACCTAGAAACCACCAGTGTTTCCAGGCAATGTATATTTTGTTTCCAAAGCATTTTGTTAGGGCATAGAATTCTTTTTTTACTTCTACAAAAGAACTGTCAAGTTGTCTCACGTGCCTCCATAATTATCCTTTATTTTGGTATATTAGAACCATACACCCACACCATATTACAGGCACGCACTGTCAATGTATCTGATTGTCTCAATCGGTCTAATGCTCACTTCTGGGTCAGAAGATTGTGTGTTCAAATACCGTGATGTCCAGGCTGATTCTCCAGCACAACACTGGGAGACAGTTCCATTGCAGAGGTGCTTTCTGTCACCACATTAAGCTGGTGGTGGCTCAAATGACTATTTCATTTGCTTTGAACTTCACAATTAATATTTACAATTAAAGCAACAAATCCAGTTGACAAATATTTTGTTTTATACTCATGATGTTACATATCGTCACTGAGGTGAGCAATGTCACCTTGCTCCATAAATCACACAGGAACGCAGATAAGAAACAATGCAAAGCCATACATTAACTGCTAAGATTTTTTTTAACACTATAAAGGAAAGCACATTTCTCACACTTGATAATTCATGTTGCCTCACTGTCATAAAATTTCTAAAATGCTGTGTTAATATGTTTAGAAAGCAAACTTCTCCCATTTCTTGACAAAGAGTTGCCAGCCGCACAGTGTTGTGAAAAGGTAAAGGAGCTAATATGACACAAATGAATTTCTCTGTGACAACCTGTTTGAGAGTCATTTTTAAATGATCAGAGCCATTCCTAACAATTCTATCAACAGCTTAAATGATTGGCACTTTGAGTGTTCACTCTATTCAGATTCAGCGAAACTTCAGGTAATTTGTTTAGTGAGACATGAAATATGACATGAAAATATAAATACAGGTAGACCCCACTTATCGAAAGCCCGGTCAACGAAAGTTCACTATAACGAAGGTTTCTATTTGTACCACTTATCTGCTTAACGAAGGCTGTGTTCGCTTTAACGAATGTTTACACACACTTTAAATCTCACGGGCTTCTCGTGGGCAGCATTTTCCAGTTGGCCAGCATTCTGCCGCTTAAGCTCCTCCCATATTGTACGGGCTGCACTGCTTCGTGGTTCCAGTAATAGTAAGTCAAGGACTGTCTCTATTTTATTGTTTATTGTTGTATTTACTAACATTTTAATATTTTATTGTATTTAAAGTTGTGTAGCCTTCAATAGCAGTTATATCTACCTTAGGCCTTCGCTAGTACAGGGACCGAGGCCGAGCAGGTTTTTGTGTTTCTGATGTCAGAGGTCCGGAAACGCCCGAGCCCAGGTTCGGATATTTCCGGACAAATCGGAACGCCAGAAGCGAGTCACGAGTCCGGAAATGCCTGGGCCCAGGTTGTGATATTTTAGTGCGGTGACTGTGCAGACCTGGCCTGGAGCAGGTAGGGTTGGCGTTTTCATTCTTGCAATTTTTGTCACATTCCGGATTCCGGAACTCCGGATTTTTGGCCGCTCAACCTGTACACCAAAAATGTTAGCGTTAGGAACCGCTAGGAACTAAACTGATGTTAGCGGAGAGAATTTTTGGCGAATTTTTGGCTGCGGCCAAATGCAGTAAACACTCGCTTAATGAAATTTTTGCTGAACGAAGAGTTTTAAAGTCCCTAACCCCTTCGTTAAGGGGTCTACCTGTACATAGAATTTGTTGTTTTGTTGATGTTGCTTAAATTATTCATGACAGTTTGTGACTTCTGTCACAAGAGGGAGCACTTGGTCCAAAAGTACAGGAACAGTGGAAATGAAAAGTCTGGATGGTTGTGAGCTATTAGTTTAGAGTAAATCATGAGACATCTTTGAAGATACTGAGGCTTACATTAACACATTTGCACACTGTTAAAAGCATGAATTCCAGAGTTGGAGGTAGATACAGAGCTTTATGCACTATCATAGTCCTATTCCTTGTATAAATCAATAACGTGGATTCAGTAACAACAACTTGTATTTATATAGTGGCCTTCATATGCGGTAGCATAGTGTTGCGTTTAGAGTGGCAGAGTTTAATGCCAAGATAGGGAGAAAGGGAAGATGACCATATGCACGGTTGAAGAGGAAGGTATTCAGGTATGATTTGAAGATGGGCAAATTAAAGGGATTGAGGCAAGGAGATCTATAATAGATAATAATAAGAATAATCTGAGCAATTGATATAGCGCCTATCACATCTTTGAGACGTGTCAAAGCACTTCATGGAATATACTGTATTGAGTATATTGTCAGTGCTGGTAAATCTCATTTTTCTCTAATGAACCCTAAAGACTCAAAGGCTGACAATTACACATACTCTGTTTTTTGTCTTAATGTTACCCTCACAGGTCTGTTCAGGCTGAGAGGCACACTGATCTTTCTGAAGCAGCAAGACAAAGAAACCAACACTATACCACCAATCAGAAGAAGAAAGCTACCAATCCAGCCACCAAATAGAGCCTCACCAAACTCCCATCGCGGGACAATCTCAGGGACAGTGGGATCCATGAATTCTACTACTATCACATGAGCAACGTAGGACACAGGGATGAAGGTAGTGATTCCCGCAAATAGGAACAACACTCCTCCACTAGTTATCAACCGTCTCTTCAGAGCTTCATCCTTACTGCAGTAGGAGACACATGCTAATCCCAAAATGGACAACAATGTGCCGAGGAGGCCAAATGTAATGGAAATGCACATGAGAATTCGAGCCACCTGAATGTATGTTGGGAGGCTAAGGAGACTGCTGTACCATTTGCACTGTGTTGGACCTTCTTCTTGAGTAACACAGGATTCCCAAATGCCAACAAAAAAGTTCTCCATCTGCAATAAATCTGTGTTCTTGGTTTGCCACTGGGGTAAAACTGTAGCCACGATAGAGCACACCCATCCAACAAGTGACACAGATAGTCCCACAAGCTGATATGTCCACAGCCCTGACTTCATTTTGTTTTCTGGAGTCCTGAAGGTTTATAGTTATATTTTTATGAATGTTTGCATAACAGCAGCAGTCATTTGAGAAGTTTGTTTTCAGTGTTATGAAGCATAAGGAAACTGTCCTCCTAGTTCTTTCCTTATCGAACAGCAGTTCTTCTGAAACTCAAGCCAAGTAGATTTATAAAAGAACCTTCGCCTTTGATATTTCATCTGATTCTCTTGTCATTCAGTTGTAGGTAAAGCATGAAGTCTGAAAATCTGGAACCCACAAAGAAAAGTTGTCAATTTTTAAACAGAGTTTCAAATAAGAGGATTGAAGAACGCACATTAAACTAAGGTTGGAGTCCTCCACTAATAGAATTTTCTAAGTTTGAGAACTGTGAGAGAAACGTTTAAATTGATTGATTAGAAATAATAATTTTACTGTTTTAGATTTTTTCTTTCTGAGCTGAGCTTCTGTTACATGCAACCACAAATATGTCAATTTGTAAATGGCAAGAGGGTAAAAGAGCTAGGATTTAATGACAAACTATTGCACAATCCTTAAAATGTTTAGCAGTTGCATAGTTTTGCCCAGTAATTTATCATACATGTTATTGAAGCCCCAAGACATGGAAATGAATTTGAATCACATTTTCCGTACAGATGTTTACAATTGAGCTACTGTAAGTAGACTTTTGCTTCACAAACTGCTTTGCAACACCATTCAATTCCAACCCTAGGAGCTTTCGATTTTAGCATGCTCACTTTGTAGCCGGATACAAAGTCTTGCAATTTAATTAACCCAAAGGAGTGAATTACCCTGGTTACTGATTACCCCTTTCCCCCCAGTTAGTTACCCTATGCGAGTGTTTCTATCAAATCATAACATCTATGGTCGCATAGAACAAACCGTGTGACACGGTAGGAGCTCAAGCACTCCGGGAGGCTGCTACTCCACATGAAGGGCATTATATAAACCAAGTTGTTGTTGAAAGATTCAGCCCATTTTCTCCTGTTGGTGTTTGTTCTTCTGAGAAGCCCTCATCCTAATCCAAAACTCTGCTCTTTTGCTGTACCCTATAACATCCTACTTCTCTATGTGTTCATCCAGTTTTGTTTGTAAATGCCACAAAACACCCCCAGCAAATCATGCCACAAGCCTCTGAGAAAAGAAAATCTTCCAAACCTCCCCTTTTTCTCTCCAAGGACAATCTTGAGTTCATGCCCTCTTCTCTTTGAATCACTTACCATTTAGAAGAGTTTTGTACAATTACTTCTTTCAAACCCTTTGATTATCTGAAACAGCTTTATTATATAACTACATCACACCTCAATTTCTCAATCTCCTCTGCCCCATTTAAAAAGGCCTAACCTCCTTAACCTCTACTCATGGTTACATGCTTTTGTTTCTGGTGTCATCCTTGTGGATTTACATTGCACCCTCTCTGGAGCTGTAATATCTTTTCTATAATATGGTACATTTATAATGTTGTGAATCAGGACATCATTTTGCTTCTCCTGAATGCCCTTAGTGACATTGCTGTGACTGGCGTTTGCACACTTGAAATGTGAAGCCTTTCAGTTTCAATCATTCTTTTCAAGCTCTGCTTAGGAACTCATGGGTCAGCGAGAATTTGAGGGACTTGTTTTGAAGAAATTTGGGAAAAAGCGAGAGTCCAAAATGTTGGACACCACAAAAAAAGAGTGAGTATCACACAAAATGTGGTGATTTCATGACATTCATTTCATGAACTTCAAAATCTGGTAGAATATAGGAACAAACAAAGGCTTGGGAGGTAAGGAGTTCAACCTTCAGGTCATTGGAAAGAAGTAAGGAGAGGAGAAGGTCAAGTAATTAATATTGATCACTAGATAAATTCAAAACCTACTCAGTAATTTTGCCTAGATATTTATATGTACAACAACAACTTGCATTTGTAAAGTGCCCTTCACTGCAGGAAGCATCTCAGAGGTGCTAACCCATGTGTACCACACCACCACAGCCTTGAGTGTCAATGTGAAGTGTTCCCAGTGGAATCATATGAGCTTTGAGTTCTAGGTTCGTTGTATAATTCCCAGGGTTTAGTGAGAAACTGCCATGACCTTTGAATTGATCCAGGTTGTGAAATAAAAATTCTTGAGTGATTGTCAAATGCCATTGGACATGCTACACCTTCCAAGAGATATTAGCTCCACATCGATGCATGAATTGTAGGTAATAATAATTCTTACATTCGATATTATAGGCTATCCATATTGGGAGGGTGTAAAAGTGCTTCACAGAATTTACTGTGTAGTGACTTCATGTTTGCTTGTGAGCGGTAAGATAAGATCTCACAGAGAGCATTGAAGTGAATCAGCAATTTTATGTGGGGGGGATTGTTGGCTGTACCAGTAGGCGTGAGGATAGCATCTCTATTTACTCTTCCTGCTGACTCTCTGCAGTTCTACAGAGTGAACAATCTAATCTTTGGCTTCTCACGAGAAGCTAAATGCTTCAATCCACTTGAAGGTTGGAGCATGGAACATTTTATCTTTATTATCCAAAACAATCAAAAGAATAAAAAACACAACCTGTATAAGCTGACCAGGTCACTCCTAATCTTTGTTAAAGTCCTAGCTTTGTCAGGTTTTCTTTTGGTAAGGTAAGGCTGTGCTGTTCCTTAAGTGAATTTAGTTTCACAGAACATTCCTGAGTTTGTAACTGCTGTCTCCAGAACAACCTCCAGGGTTAAAAAAAATATATGTCCTGAAAGTGCCAGTTATAACTCTCAAGACTATGTCCTATGTCTTGTTCTATTATGTTGTTGCACTGAAAATATTGATCTGGGTTTATATTTTCAATCCCATTTAAAAAAAAATTATACCTCACTAAGGTCTCCTCTGAGATGTCTCCTTTTAAGACGAAAGAGCCCTAGCTTGTCTAATCATTGCTCATAGTTCATTCCTCTAACACTGGGGGTCGTCTTCGTGGCTCGCCTCTGCATTGTTTCTGGAGCTTGGACAGCTGCCTTAGATCATGGTGTCCAGAATTGTGTGCCTGTCTTACAGTAGGTATGTCCTGACTGAAGCATTTATATAGCTTGCGTATGACTTTTGGTGATGTGAATTCAATTGATTTGACAATATAGCCCTGAATCTTATTTTTCTTGTTTCTTGTTTACTCTGCCTCAGACTGACTTAACATGGTGAACAATGAGTCAACTAACAGCCAAACTATGAGTTCAGGTGTTTGATGACTCATACGTGCATTCTACTGAGACACCTTATAACTGTGTCACAAAATAATGCAGATGCTGGAAATCTGAAACAAAAACAGAAATTGCTGGGAACACTCAGGGGGTTAGGCAACATCTATGGAGAAAGGAAAATTTAGTTAACGTTTCGGGTCCACGACCAATTCTGATGAAGTGACTAATTTTTCCTTTCTCCATAGATGCTGCCTGACCTGCTGAGTGTTCCCAGCGATTTCTGTTTTTGTTTCACCTTATAACTGTGTTGTCTTTTAATTACAACAACAACAAAATTACATTTTAATTACCTTCAAATGTTGACATTCAAACCCAGCACCTATTTACACCAGCAAGAACCACAAACATTCGCATGGTAAGTGGTCTGTAGATTTGCTGGCCAGGACATTAAGGGAAACTCATTTGGATAGTATCTTGGGATCTGAAGATTATCTCCAGTCTGTTATTATAATGCAGGCAAAAGAGGAAACATGCCACTGACCAGTAGATGGCGGTCTCACCAGTTGGTTAGCAAGCGTGTTCAGTGCCATAAGGAGCAAATATCTTTTAGTTTATATAATTTTTAATTAAATGTGGCTGCAGTTTCGCAGACGCCTTTGAAATTCCTTCCACAGTGAATCAGTTGTAATTGATTAGCATCATATGCTCCCAAATATCAGATGTTGCTTCCCTGCACTAAATTATTTTTATAACATTTTGGAAGATCACGTAGGTAAACATTTCACTCAACTCCTTTTCCTTAAAATAATAATAATCATAATCCTTGCATTCCAATCATGTACCACCATTTCATGCCATTGAGACATGTTAAAGCGCTTCACAGGATATACCGTAACATCAATTGGCTGTACTGTATTTTGTGGGCAAAACTCAGCAGCTAGTTTGTGCACCGCAATGTGCATGAGTGAGTGACTAACTCATGGAATGAGTGACTAATTTTATTTAGATTTCTTGGTCTGTACACTGAGGAGAAACTCGGTTCTCTTCTTGAATAATGCCCAAGGGAATCTGTAACTTCCACCTGTACAAGCAGATGGGTCCTCGGTTTAATGTTTCATCTGAAGAACGGATAATAGAAAATGTTCTGTGATTTAAGCAGCGGCTGCATAAAGTAGGTGTAATATTAAAGGAAAGCTATTGAAGAAGCTCAAAACTGACTGTGGGGGCGTGAATAAATGCACGATTACATTTAAAATAGGTGGAGATATGGAAAGGAAATGATGTAACGGAAAATGGGGACGAAAAAGAGATCAAGTTTTCTGACTCAAAATAAATCTGTCCCTCCAATAAGTTTTGGAGTGGAAAGGAAATAACCCAATGTAGCTGGCCAAGAACCCAATGTGGAGTGCAACAAGGAGGAGAAAGTACACAAAACTCAACCATTCAGGAAATGAAGAGGTTAGGGCAATCTTTAAAGGCAGGCTGAGGAATGTCAAGAAGTTGCTAAGGGGCGCAAAGAGGGATCTGCAGAAAAGAGCAGCAAAAATATAAAGGAGAATAACAAAGCCTTTAACAAGTTAATGCAATTTAATACTAATGGTTTGCAGGCAATGCGGGCGGTGAGGTCTCTCTTTGCCCTTGCTCTCAGCAGCCAAATATCCAGTGTTGGACTTTAGTATTTCTTTACCATCCGCACAAACCTGTAATTTATACCATTATTGTGTAAAAGGCATGGTAACATTAGATGCTTTGTACATGCGTGGAACAGAACATGGAAAGTGTTATTTTTAAATGTAAAGCTGTGCCAGTACTGGATGTAGAGCTTTGAGCAGCAGACTATCATATAAGCAGGGCTGTCGTAGGTGCCGTCATGTGGAAGCAAAGACTGGAGCAAGAAATTGTGGCACCAGGGAGATGACAAAGAGGAGGTGATGTCTAGGGAAAGGAAATTCAACTCAAATAATAAAGCAATATTTTGTAATAGTGTTCAGAATGAAAAGGGGGTTGATGTAGAAATGTCAGCCTAAGGAAAGGTGTGTGGGATTCGTCTTTAGCATCACATAGCAAGATTCACTGGAACGTTGCAGGATCTCAAGTTAGATGGGGCTTCTGGTTCTGACAATTTTAAACCAACTATTCTAAAGGAATTGACTTAGGTAACTTTTTGAGTTCCCTTGTGAATGTTTCTTTGGTCTGCCAGATAATTAAAAATTAGCAAATGGTTTTAGGCAGCTAGGCATTAACCAGAGAATTCCAAACCAATAAGTTCCACTTTGATAATAGGCAATTATTTCCCTGCAGTCACTACACTTTATAGTATATCCTGTGAAGCGCTTTGAGACATCTCAATGGTGTGATAAGGTGCTGTATCAAATGCAAGGATTATTATTACATTTGGGATAATATAAGGATGATCTTGAGGTCCATGGTCAATCAGAAACAGTAATAATAATAACAATAATAATAATATTCTTTGTATTTGATATAGCACTTTTCATGTCTTCTAGATGTCTCAAAGCGCTTCACAGGATATACTGTAAAGTGAATTGACTGAATATATGTGGGCAAAACGCGGCAGCTAATTGCGCACAGCAGTGTCCCACAAACAGTCTTGGGTTGAAATGACCAATTTTTGTTTGAGGGATTATTATTAGGTGTGTGGAGTAAGGAAACTTGCGCAAGGTTTTGCCCAGCCTGGAATTGAACCCAGGTATCTTACTTGTAAGGTAAGTACTCTAATCACTGAGCTACAGGAATCTACTGAGCTTCAAGATCTTCATTCTAGTGTTTAAATCAAGAAAGATATCAATAACCGATTGACATAGAGACATGATTTATATCTCGCTAGAAAGGTCTTGCTTCTGGGAATGAAATTTGTTCATGGGTATCATTTATCGTTCATGAGTTACTTTCAGCTTTGTATTTTTTGCTGCAGTTACACCTGGTAGCTGCTGAATCAAAGTGCTATCCTGAGTCATAGAGCATGTGTGTAGCCAAGCGGTGGGACCAAAATAATGTACAAAGAGAAAGCTAAGTCATAGCAACAACAACAAAATTACATTTTTAAAGTGCTGAGTCCTCCCACTGAGTCCTCCCAAAAGGAGTCCTCTCCTCCCAGATGAGTATAGATAAAGATGAAATGTCTGTCTGTGTGTCAATCTACATTCCATATTGGATCCTTTGGTAGCAAACATAGTGCAACAAGTACAGCTAGTTTACTATAAAATTGTGATTTGTTGCATATATTTTATATAAATTTACCTTATACAATTCAATCCTTTTTTAAAATGTTATTTGGCACATATATATAATGACATAGGTACTTGTTGGGAATGTATTGTTATTGACTATATTAGTGAGGTGATTTCACTCGTGCGGAAGGAATTATATTTGATTTAATATTGTAATTTCGTAATTTCACTTTATAAGAATTGTTGGATTTGTTAAAGCAAATATTTCAAGGCACTTTGTTGAAATATTTCAAATTGCTTCACAGGATTTATAGTAAAGTAGTAATTGTGTATTTAGGTAACAATATAAAACAAAAGGAAACAAATATAGCATGAATAGAATTCAGGACTCTGTATAAAAAGAATAATTCCAATTTAGGGCTTTTATCAGACTAACTGCTATGAAATCTAAACAATTCAATTTCAAGTTTGAAGTTCTTGCTTCTCTCCCCTTTAATTCCAGGAATTTCCTGAATCTGAAACAACAATAATCAGTTCTGCAAGAAATTATAAGCAAATATTCTTTCTTGGGTTAAAGACACCAGTCTGATATTTTTTACAACAACCTTATCCTTTGGTGAAACTAGACCTGGAAGAATGAATAGTATCATATCAACTGAGTGCTACCTATTAAATTATCAGCTTCATTTCTTTTTTCTTGACTATATGGTTTGTGAAATATAGTGCACTTTATTCTGTATTTCAATGGTTTTACCAATATTCTAAACTTTATAGGTTTGAGACTGATATAAATAGTGCTGAATGCAGCACTTTTATTTGCTTGAAATCTGCTAGATTTAGAACCCAAATCATCTTAACTGTTTCGCTACTCAATCGTACAGTCATTTAAAACAAGAATTATGTAATACGGAATAAATGTTGGCTTCCTATCATTTCGATCATCGCTGCTCCTCCCTGTAGATTAGTTTGGCTTGACCTGGAACAGGGGAAATGTCCCACAAGGTCTGTTGTAGCCACCCAATACAGGATATTAACCAGCCCCACAAAATTCTAATCAAGGTCCCTGCCACTCATCCTCTCTCTCTCAACCTTACTCATCTTTAGTTAATTATATTATTGCCTTTGCTCCTCTGAGGTTTTCTCTCTTGTTGCTCTAAGCACTTTGGGACATTAGCCTGTGTGAGGTGAGTGATATAAATACAAGTTGTTGTTGTAATTCTTCAAATATATAATGTTACCCTGCATTCCTACTGGGTTATGCCCTTCTATTAATTAATTGGCTTACAGGCTCCCAAGGTAATGGGATGTTATATCTTACATTTTCTTTTTCTTATAAGATCAACTCCCTTCTCCAACTCAATCGACCGACCGACTGACCGACCAATTGACCGACAATCAATCAATCAATACTTACATTTATATAGCGCCTTTCCCGTCGAGAGGACTTCCCAAGGCGCTGTATAGTTAGGTAGGGACAAGAGCAAGGGGTGGAGAGGTCGGGGCAGGGTGAAGAAGAGTAGGAAAATTGACTGTATATTTGTGGGCGAAATACGGTAGCCAAATTGCGCACAGCAGTGTCCCACAAAAAACAGTCCCAACAGTCATGGCAGTGGGATTAGGCGAAAAAGGAGGGAAAGATGGCAAGAGGAGGGGTCAGGGTAGGGGGAAGGAGAGCAGGAAAGCCGACTGTATATTTGTGGGCAAAACGCAGGAGCCAAATTGCGCACAGCAGTGTCCCACAAACAGTCACGAAAATGGGACCAGGGGAGAAAGGGGGAAAAGAGGGCAAGGGGGGAGAGGGAGGGAAAGGTTGGGTGAGGTAAGGTCAGGGAGGTCTATTGCAATATTCTAATATGGTCTATTCTAACAGACCATATTCTATTTAATATGGTCTATTGCAATATTGTAACTTCTGGCCAAAATTAGATATGCTAACACAAACAACAAATCAAAGTGGACAGGTATATGAAGGATAAAGACTTGAAGGATTATGGAGATATGAGTATGATATAGTTATGGATTGGAATGTACCGCTTCCGGGCTGTAAATTGATATAATTGTAAGTATAGGCCTATATGGTTTGTTTCAGCTTTACAATGGTGGGTTTAGCCACAAAGACATTTGAAGAAGGTTTTCCTAGAGGTTTAATATGTACTTGTATCTTGATTGCCAGCACTGATGTATAATTAAAAATGAGTTCAATAAAATTAGTACCGTAGTATGAAAACAATAATAGGAATCAGGAAAATACCTGAGCACGATTAAAAGGCAACTTAAGAGTTTCCACTAACATCATGAGCAAATTCCATGCAACCTATAATCAGCAACTTCATACCAAGGTTAGATAACAACTTTCTGTCTTTCAATCACTAATTATTTTTAAAATAGATTTTATAAAATAAGGTACAATTTAGATTTCAATGGAGAATAATTTTAAAGTCCTTCCCAGTGGATTGTATTTGAGACTGCTCTTGTAGACTTTCCTCTTCGACCGTGCCTATGGCCAATTTCTATGCTATTGTTAAGTCCTCTGAGATGATACCCCACGTGAAGGGCACTATATGAACGCAAGTTGTTGTTGTTGCATGGATTCTTGTAGGATGAATGATTATGATATTATTATGTACTTGATGTATTTGTGAATACAAAATGACTTAAGGCCCTTTATGTACGTATTGTATTTTTCATATTTTGGTAAAGATTACTTTTGTGGCATTTGCTTAAATATTTAATGGTTCTTTAATTCTTCTTGGATGATTTTGAAGTTATACTATATGGTCTGATTTTAGATATGTGGGATTACGCAAATCCTGCAATGATATACCTTAAACAATAACCAGAACTGATAAACAGTTTGTGTTTTCTGAACTGCAAACATTGCTTTAAAGCACACTAAACTGTTAATGTTAATGGGACACATTAACTTTCGGTCTAGAATCGTAGAATTATACATCACCAAAGAAGGCTATTCGGCCCACCGTGTCTGTGCCGGTTCTTTGAAAAGAGACACTCAAATCAATCCCACTCCACCGATCCCTCCCCATAGCCCTGCAATCCTGTCCTCCTCAAATAACTATCCACCTCCCCAAATAACTGTCTAAATGAAGAAAAGGCAATATTTTTGTTACCTTTTTATTAGAATTACAATCCGCACCTATACAAGTCAAATACTACTATGAAATGGGAAATGCCATTGAAATTGATTGCCACCTGTTGAATAACCAATTACAATAAAACCTTTTATTGAAAACCAGGTTTAACATTTAATGCTCCTTCTGATGTGTGGCTCTGTTCCCTACTTTCCAATTCGTTAACTTGTCTTAACACTCCAGGAACCTCCGAAAGATTCTATTATTATAAGAATTATATATATATATATATCTATATCTATATATATAATTGGATGTGATATATATATATATATATATATCTATATATATATATCTATATATATATAGAGAGAGAGAGAAATATCCCATTCTTTCACATCCAATACAAACTCCAGGCTGCTGTTTGCTTGCTTGCAAGCATCTTGCAATTCCAATAACTGACTGTAAAACTTATTCCTAACTTTGCATTGCACACAAAGTCCTGACCTACTTGTGGATCAATCAGAATCTGGAAGAAAGCGAGAGAAAAAAGAGAGAGAGAGAGTGAAAAAGAGAAGAAAGATAAATGGAAAGAGAGAAAGCTCCCCCCCCACTCCTCCCCCTACCACACAGGGGGAGGGAGAGGAGATGTGTGTTTTTTTAAAAAAAGTTTTCCCCCTTGTGTGGGATTGGTCCTATTTGGCATATTAATAATTAATCACCTCCTCTCTCTCACTCTCTCCTCCTCCCTCCCTCCTCCTCCCAACTCTTTTGCAAAAAAAATCTTTTATGCAAATAGCCAATATACCAATGAGGGATAAGCCATGAACCTCCCCAGCCAAGACCCAACATGGAGGAGGAGAGCTAGGGAGCCATGAGAGTGGAGGCGGCTGGTTTGGGAGCAGGAATTGTGTCCCTTGTCGGTGGGGAATGTGTTAGGCTGGCCGGGGAGGGAGGGAGGAGGAGGGGAGGAGGAGGACATGCAGAGGAGGAGGTCGAGCGGGGAGCTGCCTCTGCCCAACGGCTGGGAAGAAGCAGGGATTACGACGGCAGAGTCTTCTACATCGATCACAACACCCGGCAAACCAGCTGGATAGACCCGCGGGACAGGTCAGCGGAGGGGGACTGGGGGGAGAGGGGACTGGGGGGAGAGGGGACTGGGGGGAGAGTGGGGGAGTGGGGGGGACTGGGGGGAGAGGGGGGGACTGGGGGGAGAGGGGGGACTGGGGGGAGAGGGGACTGGGGGGGACTGGGGGGGACTGGGGGGAGAGGGGACTGGGGGGAGAGGGACTGGGGGGAGAGGGGGGGAGTGGGGGGGACTGGGGGAGAGGGAGAGGGGGGAGAGAAGGGACAGGGGGGAGAGGGGGGGGAGAGAAGGGACAGGGGGGAGAGGGGGGGGGGAGGGGGACTGGGGGGGTAGGGGGGGGGGAGAAGGATAGGGGGGAGGGGGAGGGGGGAGAGAAGGGACAGGGCGCGAGAAGGGACAGGGGGGAGAGGGAGGGGGGAGAGAAGGGACAATGGGGGAGAGGGGGGGGGGAGAAGGGATAGGGGGGAGGGGGGGAGAAGGGATAGGGGGGAGGGGGAGAGGAAGGGACAGGGGGAGAGGGGGGGGAGAAGGGATAGGGGGGAGGGGGGGAGAAGGGATGAGGGGGAGGGGGGGAGAGAAGGGACAGGGGGCGAGAAGGGACAGGGGGAGAGGGAGGGGGGAGAGAAGGGACAGGGGGATGGAGAAGGAAGAGGGGGCAGGGGGGGAGGGGGACTGGGAGAGAGAGAGAGTCGGGGGGGGGGAGGAACTGGGGGGGATAGGGACTGGGTGGGAGGTGGACTGGGAGGAAGGACAGGCAGGGGGGGACGGGACTGGGAGGGTAGGGAGGGAGGGAGTGGGAGGGAGGGACAGGGACCAGGGAGGGAGAGGGAACAGGGATGGGAGGGAAGGGGACAAGGAGGGAGGGGGGGGGGGGGTTGTGTGTATGTGCTGGAGGGGGGGGGGCAGTATCCTCTCTCTCCTTGCCCCTCTCCTAAACCCCTCTGAGCGCTTTGGGACGTCCTCCCGACGTGAAAGGCGCTGTATAAGTGCAACTTTGTTGTTGTTTTTGTTCTCCCCCCCCACCATCTCTCCCTGTCCGTCCCCCCCCCATCTCTCCCTGTCCCCCCCCATCTCTCCCTGTCCCCCCCCATCTCTCCCTGTCCCCA